>JAQJVK010000032.1:4294016-4364339 GCA_035578135.1 Flexamia atlantica
AACAACAACAACAACAGTACAGAAGAAGAAACCACCAAAAACAATAATACAGAAGAAGAAACTTTGCTAGGTTAAAACTACAATGTAATTTAACAAAAGAATAAACCGTGGGGTAGGCCTACTGGGGATGGTGCCCACGTTAAACATACACCAACGCGCCTACAACTGTACGGCCTGGTTTATATATCTAACCTACCGTGGTGTGGAAAACAGTTGATCAGCAGACACCATGATGAGCAGACAGGATAAAGAAATGGTAGCAAAACCTTGTGTAATTGAATTTCAAGCATTTCGCGGAAACGATGATAGATTTATCATAAAAGAATTGGTAATTTTGGATTTGCTTACACAAGTAGCATACCCGTTTTTATTTGAAGCACCGTGTTCTGTCCATGAACTAAAGTCAAAAGCTAAAATAACAAACAGATGGCTAACAAATAATTTTCATCATATCCATTGGTATGAAGGTTTCCTACCGTACAACAATGTACACAAAATTATGTTTCATTTTTGCAAACAATTTACACACATATATACCAGATGATTGGAAAAAAGAATTGGATACGACAGTACACAAACAAAGAAGTTTTAAACATAAAAGTGGACAAAACATTTCACTTTGATGCTAGAAATATTTGTGTTTCTACAATAAATCCGAAACACAACCAATCTCAATGCGCATTACAAAACGCGTATCACTTGGCTGCTTACTTACAACAACAAACGGAAGAATGTAGTGGGGGTTCCGAAGGTTATATAAACGAAGAGGCAACACACCCCGAGTATCAGTCTAACTCCATACTCCGAACAGACAACATCTCCTGTGAAGGATGGCATCACAACAGTTTCTCCAATGTTTAGTTGAACAATTCAACTTGCATTCAAAATCAAATACTCTAATTATCAAGAAATGTTCAGAATTAAAAGAACAGAAACATTATATTGTTCATGAAATGAAGAAAATTGATACAACGCATGGAGACGCAGTCGTCGCATCTTTATCCGATGCACCATATACACCGGGTGATGAACCAAAGTTTCAAGTATATCTTCCAAAACGATTCGTCCAGTTGCTGCAAAATGAAGATCTGCGGGAAATTCAACCAGGATCATTATATTTGGTGTCACACGGAATGAGCGGAAACAACTCTACGGAACTAACTCTGCACATCGCACAAAAATAACATTGTAAAAAAAATGTTTTAAATAAAAAGATAAAAAACAACATATCAGTATATGTTTTTATATACTGATATGTTGTATTTTTTTAAAACCTCAAACGGATGACCTTGAACTTTTAATCGATAGTATTATTCGATTATTTTATTCGATAGTATTATTCGATTATTTTATTCGATAGTATTATTCGATTATTTTATTCGATAGTTTTATTCGAATACTTTACATAAATACGAAACTTTAACGTTGAGAGGCTCAGTTCTGTTTAAGACAAGCTACAACCAACATGTCATCCAAAAGAAATAATCTAACACTTATAACTTATTGTTGCAAAGAAAAATGTTTTAGAATACCTGAAGATCAAGTTGACGGAAAAGCTTGTACAAAATGTAATTCTTTCAGCTATTGTAAATGTAGTTGCAAAACATATCAAAAGAACCGGTTGGATAAACTAGAAGAATTGCAACATCGACTCGGTCTATTGTGGCAACGATTAAATTCAAAGTGATTAAACAAACACCTGCCATTACCCCCACCACTACCCCCACTACCATCGGAGGTACCTGCAGCACCGGCTTTGCAATAGTCATTCCTGCTACACCTCTCGTCGAGTAAACAACTCTAGTCATGTCTCTCAACATTCGCGGGATTCACTACAACACTATCAATCTTACAACCTACAAGGATTTGGAAATTTTTAGTGAAGAACTAAAACAACTTATAACCACTGGGTTTGGTTTATCTTTAGAACTTTATGCAACAAACAATCAAAACGAAAAAAATGTGTTTTTGTCAACTTACAACAACAAGAAGAATGAAAATAAACAAGAACTTTCAGCACCGACAACAACTTACTTTTCAAATTTGGGAGCAAACTTTACTAACTTATAAAATAATACTTTCGTAAAAAAAACAAATAAATAAAAAAAGAAAATATCTTGCATTTTCGGATTTTCCGAAAATGCAAGATCTTTTTTAAAAACATCCCCAAACGACCTTGACACACTTCCGGCCATTTAAATACCCAGCACAGCAGGGCATTTAAACTTTAAATACCCACCCATACACGTCACAGCTACGTCACAGCTGATGACGTCACTTCCGGTCACGTGACCGGAAGTAGCTGTCAAAAAATTGACTGCCTGTCAAAGTTTGATTGGGCCAGCAGCCCCAAGTGCTCACTACTGATATATCTAAATGTAGTTTTATAAGTCAAATATCGCCACATGCGAGTTTTCAATGTTCTATTTACACGTTCCACCACACTCGCCTTCACATCAGGGTTCTGTGTAGTGACATATTTCACTTTATATTTTCAAACAAACTTTTTGTCTTACTACCTGTGAACTCGGTACCTTTGTCAGTTTGTAAACATCGTGGCGCTCTAGTGGCCTTTTTGAATATTTCATCAAAAGCATCTGCCACTTCTGCTCCTTCTTTCTTTTTTAACGCTTTACATATAAACGCTTACTAAACACATCTATCACACTTAACAGATAGTTGTAACCGTCATTGTATTTACTAAGTACACGCATATCGTTAAAATCTGCTAGCCACAGTTCGTACGGACCGACCACTATGTACGGGTTGCGTGTAAAACGTTTACGTACAGGCCTGTGTAGAGTATAAGTGTCCTGTGTTTGCAACCATTCGACTACATTACGTTTTGAAATTCGTTTCTTTCGTGCTGCTCTTACTAGTGGATTCACACCGCCGAATGATGTAATATAGCTCTTTTGGATTGTAATATAGCTGCTCCATCACTTACGCCTAGTACGGTTCCCAGTTGTCAAGTGAACTCAATGATGATTGGAGTGAATGAAATGTATCACCATATCGATTTCCATATTGTTGTTGCCGCCTTGCAGTTGCTGATCTTAAACGCTCTACCATCGGCGTCTTTCGCTTCGCTCCCGTTGACTCGGACATTTCTTATAATGAGCGATAATGAGCGATAATGAGCGATTGGGCGTTGATGTTACGATTCCATCTAAATAATTTAATGCTTTTCTGTTATGAATAAATCCCCTAGGTACATTCATCCGTTTCAAAGCTTCCATTACTTCAGCCCACCCTGGTGGTACTACATCGGTTATGCGCACTCTTATTATAGAATGCAGCACATCAAATAGGTTACTATTGGGAATAGTTCTACCATCCACAATCATTTTAAACGTATCATCCCATCTTATTGAACTACCATCTCGCGACATGAACCGCAACATATTGCGAGCATCAGACTTGTAACTAGTTGAAAATGTTTCGAATATCTCCTCTATTTGACCGGGGTAAATTCGTTGTTGTTGTTGTTGAACAGGTTGTTGATCAACGCATCTTGATAAAACTTGGTAAATGGCTTCTTCTAGTTTAGATCTACTAAATATCTACTAAAAGCAAACCTGCATACTCATTCCTCATGTTATTCTTATAGAGCTTACAAAAACATGTCAAATCTCGCTATGATGGATTGAAATATGTTGTTTTGCAATTGAAATTCGCTGAGTTTGCAGGTCTGCTGCAATGGGGTATTAACGTTGTTTTGGACTGGTTGAATCCTTAATAAGGTTTGAATACCCTGTTTTTGCTCTAGTGAAAATTAACGAATGGTGTTTATGGGGGTTTATGGACCACAAAATGAAAATTTATGGTGGCCCCAAGCATAGGTATTACAATTCCTATTAGCCTAGAAGAAAATTCGCTTCGAGATTCATCACATACAGATACAAATTAATCATAACATAAAACATGTTAGGATATAAGCATTTTGGACATAAAACCCATATTTAATTTTTTCAAAAGTAATATTTCACAGTAGAATGCTCCTTGTTTAACTCATGAAACTGATTCCCCATCTAACTAAACCCTATAAATGGGTATTAGTCAGTTTATTTAATTCGCTTTCAAAAAATACTAGTCTGCTACATTTTTTACCCACCTATGGAGAAGGTAAAAATGCACCGGTACATAATTACAAGCGTTTAAATACTTGTGAAGTGGGTTCGTGAAACGGAATTTAGTCTACTCTTGTGAATACCGGCAGTAAATAATGGCCCCCCTACACTTGTAACAAGTATTCTACTCTTGTAAGTTTATGAACGCACACTGTAAACTACACTGGTAATACCAGTCTCTATGGACTTGTATTTACTAGTCTTGTAGCTTTATGGAACAACTGAGTATCGTTTGAATTTCTTCTTTGACAAAATAACAAACAAACAGACACAGACAGACAGACACACGGCACGCACGTACGCACACGCACACACCACACACACACACACACACACACACACACACACACACTACACACACACACACAAACACACACACACACACACACACACACACACACACACACACACACACACATATATATATATACAGATAGACGGATAGATAGATACATGGATAGATAGATGGATAGAAATTTGAACGAATGGAGATTTTTGCTCCTGGTGGCCCCAAAACAAAACCTTATCATGGTCTCGGGCTTAAATCTTACCATGAGACCTACGGTAAATAGCTTCTTCCCTATAGGGGGGAAATTCGCTAAGACTTGGAACTAAAAATATACCTCAGCTGAATTGTTTGAGTCAACAGCCAAACTTTAGAATCCTTCTCCACTGTTCAAATCGAAGTTAAAAATCTATATTTTTCGATTTCATATAAATAATCGATTTCCTTTAAAAACATATGTTTTTATTGTTATTGATGAGAAAATGATTTTGAATTAAACAATTTAGTTTATCCTGTTTTAAACGTATATTAAATTATCGATTTTAGTTATTTATTTTACTATCCTATTACAATCAGAAAACTGCCAAACCTAGACAAGAAGAAGTCAGTCATGGGTTGCAAACATTTGCTTTGTCAGCTAATTCGGTTTCATGTGGTATTGCGATGATGCTGGGCAGGAAACGTGATGGACGTGATGAGTGTGTTTGGGCTGTGTAGCCAACGAAGATGTGGGTAAACGGTTCGAAAATTCCAATATGTCGTCAAATAAACCTGAAGATAACTTATATGTGTAGCCATCTATAAGTTTAATCAATTGCAGATAAAATCGTGAATAGTAGTGGGGAAGTGGCGTTTCTGTGCTCAAAAACGCATTAATCAAGTTGACGGAAAAGCTTGTACAAAATGTAATTCTTTCTACTACTGTAAATGTGGTTGCAAAACATATCAAAAGAACCGGTTGGATAAACTAGAAGAAATTGCAACATCGACTCTGTCTATTGTGGCAACGATTAAATGCAAAGTGATTAAACAAGCGTCTACCATTTTTATCCCCACCACTACTACCCCCACCACTACCGACAGAGGTACCTGCACCACCGGCTTTGCAATAACTATTCCTGCTACTTCTCTCGTCGAGTAAACACTCTAGTCATGTCTCTCAACATTCGCGGGATTCACTACAACACTATCAATCTTACAACCTACAAGGATTTGGAAATTTTTAGTGAAGAACTAAAACAACTTATAACCACTGGGTTCGGTTTATCTTTGGAACTTTATGCAACAAACAATCAAAACGAAAAGAATGTATTTTTGCCAACTTACAACAACAAAAAGAATGAAAATAAGCAAGAAGTTTCACCACCGACAACAACTTACTTTTCAAATTTGGGAGCAAACTTTTCAACCTTAATGTAAAATAAAAAATAAAAAAAAATATCTTGCATTTTCGGATCTTCCGAAAATGCAAGATCTTTTTAAAAACATCCACACCTGACCTTGACCCATTTCCGGTCATTTTAAACTTTAAATGCCCACCCCCTAACGTCACAGCTACGTCACAGCCTCTGACGTCACCAACCGGATGTAGCTGTCACTTTGATTAATGCGTTTTTGGCCCAGAAGAACGCCACTTCCCCACTACTGTTCACGATTTATCTGTAATTTATTAAACTTATAGACGGCTACACATATAAGTTATCTTCAGGTTTATTTGACGACATATTGGAATTTTCGAACCGTTTACCCACATCTTCGTTGGCTACACAGCCAAACACACTCATCACTTCTATCACGTTTCCTGCCTAGCATCATCGCAATACCACATGAAACCGAATTAGCTGACAAAGTAAATGTTTGCAATCCATGACTGACTTCTTCTTGTCTAGGTTTGGCAGTTTTTCTGATTGTAATAGGATAGTAAAATAAATAACTAAAATCGATAATTTAATATACGTTTAAAACAGGATAAACTAAAATTGTTTACTTCAAATCATTTTCTCATCAATAACTATAAAACATATGTTTTTAAAGGAAATCGATTATTTATATGAAATCGAAAAAATATAGATTTTTAACTTCGATTTGAACAGTGGAGAAGGATTCTAAAGTTTGGCTGTCGACTCAAACAATTAAGCTGAGGTATATTTTTATGTTCCAAGTCTTAGCGAATTTCCCCTACACGGAAAAACCTCTATGGTTGTTTTTACAATATTTTTAAGGTTAACCTTGTTTTCAACCTTACTAAAGTTATTTGTACAATAACAATGAAATATCTGTACATGTTACCATAAAGTTGCGGTTGTTTTTACACATTCCTTAAAGTTAATTTAATAAGGTAATAAGTACCGTAATAAGGTAATGACTACTGTAGAATGAAATTGTGGTATTGATAACCAAACACTTAAGGTTGTTTTTACAAATTCCATAATATTAATGGAAAGTAATATAGTAATTACTACTTTATTTGTACTTTCAAGAATAGACTACTTTAAGCTTGAAAACTTAATTAATAAAACTTTAAATGGTTTATAAATATCATTATTGATTCATTAGTAGTATTCAATTCATCACTAGGAGCGAAAGTGACTCTTTTCAGTGTATGCAATCGTGTTTTATGATTCACGTTTGAAGCAACAATTTCGTTTCACACAATGCGACGGAATTATACCATAATAATTAAATAACCAAATTTATTTTTAATGACATTTAGCCCTTTTTTTACATCACACCGGACGAAGTCACGCCGCACCGGCTCCAAAAGATGCGTCGGTATGGCCTCACGGGTAATATAACCACTGAGCTCTATGTTACGTCTGGAAACACTACTCTCTGACCAAATATTTGTGAAAAGCTTCCCGTCAAGGTCGCCGCTTTTTGCTTTGTTGTGTGTTGGTCGCATTTGCTCGTTCGTGGGACGCTGTCAAAAATTCAGAGTCAAGAGATGGCCATCTGACATTGACTTATGGATTTTCAAATTAACTAAGTTATCCTATACTCTTATACGAGCAATGTTATCTTGCGTGCGTGCTTGTATGTTTGCACAACGATCTCAAAAACGGCTCCGAGGATTTCCTTCAAAGTCTGGAAATAAGTAACTTATGACTCAAAAAACGTATTTTTATGCAGATTACTTGGCCAGAGAAAATCTAATAACGTAATAAATCGAATTTTAAAGATGTACAATTTTAACATTGGCCTTATGGGTTGCCGTGATAACAACGAAAATAAACAAGGAAAGTGTAAACAAATGCAGTAATATAACAGCTGTTTGGAATCTATAGCCATTAAGGGAAAAGTACCTGGTGGACCGAGCCTTGCTCGGTGTTATTTCATGTTTACCAGTTCATCCAGTCACTATAAAATATTTCAATGTCATAAAATTGATAAATAGAAACCTTTTTTTATTGCTCCATGGGACTCTTCATCCCACTTGCTGTATTTTCCCTTAATGGCTGTAGATTCCAAATAGCTGTTATGATTACTTCATTTGTTTACACTTTGCTTGTTTATTTTCGTTGCTAACACGGCAACCCATAAGGCCAATGTTAAAATTTTACAACTTTAAAATTTGATTTATTACGTTATTCGATTTTCTCTGGCCAAGTAATCTGCATAAAAGACGTTTTTGAGTCATAAATTACTTATTTCCAGACTTTGAAGGAAATCCTCGGAGCCGTTTTTGAGATCGTTGTGCAAGCAAGCAAGCATACATACAAGATAACACTGCTCGTATAAGAGTATAGGATACAGCAAGTGGGATGAAAAGTCCATGGAGCAATAAAAAAGGTTTCTATTTATCAATTTTATGACATTGAAATATTTTATAGTAACTGGATGAACTGGTAAACGTGAAATAACACCGAGCAAGGCTCGGTCCACCAGGTACTTTACTATTAATTTTAATTATAGTTATTAGTAAAATAATAATAAAATCTCCCACTGCTTGCTCTTCAGTACCGTTTATTTCTATACACTTGTGCCTCCAAACCAGGAAGCAGGAATTTTTTCTTCTTTCCTAAATAATTATTTAACTTAAAAAAATAGTTGCTTTTCATAAAAATGTCACCCAAGATTTAAAAGTTACGTTTGCCACCTGGTTTTAACTTGTAATGTACTTTAAAACAATGATAATAGAAATTAACATTGACTTAAATTGTGAATATTATCACTGCCCCACCAACAAAACAATTAAAACACAGCGGAGTCAGCGGCACGTTTTTTAAACACAGATTGGCGACTCCAGATTACGAGCTCAGTGAATATAACTTCTTAATTTATTTGTAAGTTACAGTATTGACCACTTTACACTTGTAATAATGAGACACGTTTAACACTCTTAAGTTCAATTTCAGGTTTGATTATGAATACCATAGTTAATGATTATTTTTTTCTAGTACCCGTGGGTTTTTTTATTTACTGAACAGTATATAACCACTTATATCATTGAGTGAGTAACAGCGTTCCCAATCAGTTTTACATCCTAAGTTATGCCATGTCACCCACAAGTCGAATTGGCCGAGTGGTTTAAGGCGTAGGCTAGGTTAGGTTAGGTTAGGATGTAGGTGTAGGGTCGATAGAGTGGAGGGTTCAGGGTTCGAATCTCAGCGGAGTCACTATATTTTTATTCAGGAAAATCAAATGACAGGCTAATATTATATATTTATTTATCAATTTATTAATTTTTTAAAGAGTTTTGACAATTAAATAATCCCTTTTACGGTTAAACATACCACAATATGTAATAGTATGTAAGGTAATTGATACCATAACTTAACCTAAAAATAGGTAAAATCAACCTTAAAGGTAACCTTAAGTAAGGTAATCATTGCCTTAGGGGACTGATATGGTAAACGAAAGTAACCATACTAAGGTAACAGATACTTTATTACAGTTATTACTACCATAAAAAATTCAACCTTAAGTTATGGGTAAAAACAACTGTAGTTTGGTTGGTCAAATAGTGACCGTAGTGTTTGGTTGATTTTACCCATCTTACATATTCCTATTACCATAGAGTTTTTTCAGTGTATAGGGAAGAAGCTATTACCGTAGGTCTCATGGTAAGATTTAAGCCCGAGACCATGATAAGGTTTTGTTTTGGGGCCACCAGGAGCAAAAATCTCCATTCGTTCAAATTTCTATCCATCTATCTATCCATGTATCTATCTATCCGTCTATCTGTATATGTGTGTGTGTGTGTGTGTGTGTGTGTGTGTACGCGTGTGCGTACGTGCGAGCCGTGTCTCTGTCTGTCTGTGTCTGTTTGTTTGTTATTTTGCCTCTTGTTTGGATTTTTGATCCTATAAGTCGTTTTGATTTCTCAATAAAAAATGAAATAAGGAATTTAAAATAGAAAAATGGACATTAAAAGTTATTTATTAGACCGTCTCTCCAAGTGAAAAGAGAATCAAAATACTGAGGTGAAAACCAAATAAATCTAACCAAAAACCAAATACTGTATCATTACATTCAGTCTTCAATTATAAAGAAAACTAGTGGATTGAAGGGGCTAAAAGCCCCTAATAAGAAGAAATTCAAACGATCCTCAGTTGTTCCATAAAGCTACAAGACTAGTAAATACAAGTCCATAGAGACTGGTATTACCAGTGTAGTTTACAGTGTGCGTTTCATAAACTTACAAGAGTAGAATACTTGTTACAAGTGTAGGGGGCCATTATTTACTGCCGGTATTTACAAGAGTAGACTAAATTCCGTTTCACGAACCACTTCACAAGTATTTAACGCTGTTGTAATTATGTACCGGTGCATTTTTACCTTCTCCATAGGTGGGTAAAAAATGTAGCAGACTAGTATTTTTTTTGAAAGCGAATTAAATATACTGACTAAACCCATTTATAGGGTTTAGTTAGATGGGGAATCAGTTTCATGAGTTAAACAAGGAGCATTCTACTGTGAAATATTACTTTTGAAAAAATTAAATATGGGTTTTATGTCCAAAATGCTTATATCCTAACATGTTTTATGTTATGATTAATTTGTATCTGTATGTAATGACTCTCGAAGCGAATTTTCTTCTAGGCTACTAGGCTACTAGGAATTGTAATACCTATGCCACCATAAATAGAAAAACCATAAATAAATTTTGAGGTCCATAAACCCCATAAACACCATTCGTTAATTTTCACTAGAGCAAAAACAGGATATTCAAACCTTATTAAGGATTCAACCAGTCCAAAACAACGTTAATACGCCCATTGCAGCAGACCTGCAAACTCAGCGAATTTCAAATGCAAAACAAAATATTTCAATCCATCAAAGCGAGATTTGACATGTTTTTGTAAGCTCTATAAGAATAACATGAGGAATGAGTATGCAGGTTTGCTTTTAGTAGATATTTAGTAGATCTAAACTAGAAGAAGCATTTACCAAGTTTTATCAAGATGCGTTGAGGAATAAGCGAGATATGGAATTTTACTTTTCCCATAAGGTTAACATTGGGACAACGTACTGTGTTTACCACTTTCAACATCTCGGTAACCAATGGACATAGAGCAGTGATTCAAAATACAAAATTGTTTGTTTTTTTGAGCTGAACTCAATGGTGACAACAAAATTGGATTATTTTAATTTTTTTCCATGTAAAAAACTCAAAAACCCCATTTTTGGGGGGTTTTCCCCCCTTTACCCCCCCTTGCGGTGGTCCGATCATGCTGGTTTACGAACTCGTCCGAGTGATTACCACTTTACACGTCTGTATCAAATCTATTAAGATCGGACCATATTTACGGCCACTATTGTGTTAACAGACATATATATATACATACCTGTATATATATATATATATCTGTATATATATATATATATATGAAAATGAACGAATAGTGTTTTTTTTTGCTTCTGGGGGCCCCAAAACGAAAAGTTATCATGGTCTCGGGCTTAGGTCTTACCATGAGTACTACGGTAACAGCTTCTTCCCTATAATAGAAATTCGCTAAAAAAGACAGAGGAAGTTTTTATGTTTTTCCACAGGTGAAACTGTGTTGATCAGCTAGTACATATACATATATATTAGAAAAATATGTATATTAGAAAAATTCTCTTCATAATTCTGTGTTAAACGGTTTTATTAATTTTTGTTCACCTTGTGAACTTCTTCAGATAAATAAAATGTATAAAAGTGCATAAAATATAATATAAAAAATAACCAAACAAAAAATGATCAGGTAAATAATTTTTATTTTGTTTATATTTTATTGTCAATCTATATTTTATTGAATGTTCTTAAGGGTAAAATTTTAAATTAAAAAGTCATAATCTTAATTTTTACTTGAAAATTTTGAATAGTTGGAAATGAAGTATTTTATCTAGTTCCATTAGGTTTGTGCTGGGTTTGTGGCAGATCATAACAAGGTCACACAGGTGTTAATGTTTACAAAGTGACGCCGCGCTGCTCTGATCCATAACACGACTTAAACATGTACCAGTAACTGTGGCTACATTTTCAATGATTTTTCACATCAAAAGAAAAAAGTTGCAAAAATGGTCCGATATATTCGACCTAATGAAGCCAAAAAGTCATCTTAAAACCCTTTTTTATAACTCTGATTATATAACAAACTTTGTTCCACCATCTTAAACACAAATACCCTTGTTATATTTGTTTTTTGTTCAATAAAGAAATGTACCTAGTATACATAAGGTACTATGTTGAAGGTAGGCTACATCAGTAAATGAGATATACTAGGCGTCTCAAAATTGTGACTTTCAAAATGACATATAAATTACAGTATATAGGGAGTGACATGTTTAAGAACCAGCGATTTTGTATTGTGATTTTGTTTTGTCTTGTTCTAGTGAATTTCCTCTGTAGGGAAGAAGCTGTTACCATAGTACTCATTGTGAGACCTAAGTCCAAGACCATGATAACTTTTCATTTTGGGGCCCCCATAAGCAAAATACCCCATTCGTTTGAATATATATATACTAGATGAACCCGTACGAATTTGCACGATTTAACTAAATTTAAATGATCGGCTGCCTTTTATGCGCACATATATCGTCAATTTACTGTAATAATTTCTTTTTGGTAAAAATCCGACTTCAAACGCTCTAAAAAGTATGAAATTATTTTATTTTATAATTCAAATTTTGTAATATCCAAGCTCACGTATTTCAAGTCGGCGCGGCTCTACCAATATATGAAACACTAAACTGTGAGTAGCGATTAAATATCTCGGTTTGATCTCAATTATATTTGCGGGGTAAACTTTCGATCGTCAACTCGAACATTTTGCTTTGAAATTCAAATTTTAAACTATTTTAGACCACAAATAAATTCTCTAGTACGAATTTAAAACTCTCCTCTCTCTATTTATATGAAATTAGCACACAATTTTTATTTTAATGTTACATTCATGTAAGCCATTCAAAAAATACATTCTTCAAATGTTATTCAAACTTGAGCTATTCTGCCAAGAACATACATAGCTAAGATGCAATATGGAGCCGCGCCGACTTGAAATACGTGAGCTTGGATGTTACAAAATTTGAATTATAAAATAAAATAATTTCATACTTTTTAGAGCGTTTGAAGTCGGTTGTTTTTTTACCAAAAAGAAATTATTTCCTACTTTTTAGGGGAAGTTTTGTCTTTTATGTTTGTACTACATTGCTGGAATAAATCATTATTCATTGTTCCCTATTGTTCACTCATTTCGATGGAATCAATAACAGTTGTAGAATATCATTAATACTCTACTCCAGTTTACTTTGCTGATGACTGAATCACTTAATAGATTACTAAACTGTCTTCTGTTATTGGTTAACTAATTTTTCGGACAGGTCAGGCTATTGTACCACAAAGTCCCAGGAAATTTACAGTGTATATAGTACACATTATAATTGGTTATAGTCTACAGGTATTACTCATGCGCTATATGAATATGGCCACCTCTTTGAAAAAAATGTCATTTTATAAGGGATTTTTGAAAGCAAATCAGGTCTATATACGGGCAAAATACATTACTGGCAAAGACTAAGCTCAATCGGTTCGTAGTTTTTATATTTTACATACATTCATATCCATTTTACCTTATAAAACAATAATATACACGGTAATTCACTATTGGGATTGTAGAAATCACTTAAACAGTTGCTCTATAACATAGAAAAGTTACTAGATTTTTGAGAGTGTAATTGTTTGATACCGAATATGTACTGGTTTTTCCACGTTAACCGTTTTAGAGATATTAATCTATAATAGTCAATGACTTTTTTGGTTAGCTTTAAACAGCTAGCTGCTCTTGATCAAGCTCAATGAAAAACATCAGTTTGTTACACACATCTGCTTTTAACTTAGCCTATTTTTCGATCAGCTGTCATGTTAAAAGCATACGAGGTGTATGTTAAGAACTGGGATAGATTGCCTCTATCCCTAGCTCAATCTATTTATTATTTGCGCGTTTATATCCTAAAGACTCGAACAGATATATTAGACAAAGTTTACAATTTCATATATTTACGCTTTTTGTTTTAGATTTCACCATCCGTATTGTTACTTTGGGAAACTTTGAAATCGGATCAACTAATCATTAAAACCTTATCTCCTCAGCATAGCCATAAAACATTAAAATTCTGTCACAGCGTTCATATTATGAATAAATCGTGTAAAAGGTTATAATATTCTATTCTAAACCCTCGAGTTTGGCCACAGATTTTCTCGGTCAGTTTATTGCAAAGATTTTTCTTACAAGATAACCATGAGCTTGGCACCTGACAAATGGCAAATCAGTTTGTTTAAGTACATTTACAAAACTGTTCAGGGATTTACTCATAAGATAGATTCGATTTCGAATTGCGATGCTTGCACGTTAGTACTATAAGTTGTCTAGTAAGACGTATAAAAATCATTTTTAGCATGTTTCAACCTGTGAAATACAAACTGGAAATCATTAACGTCCATGTTGAAATTTAAACTCTACTTACAAATAAGCCTGTTGGGGATTTTTTTCATTCGAAACTGCAAGAATGCTCACACATCACAAGTCACAAAAACACTTGATGCATGTGGCTTCAAATGCATCACCTAGGCACACTAAAATGTTAAGATTTAGACTTACTCTTCTTCATTACCTGATCGTAATTAGTAAATTTTTCACTGACTATTGATAATCGAAATTTATCATTACCTGTTTTTTTATAACACTGTAGAGAACCCTACATATTAGTTTTTCATAAATAAGTCATGCTTTTTGGTTTATACATTTTAAAATTATATATATAGTAATCACAGTTTTTTTATGGAATTGAGTGTGTTTGAATCAACATATTAAATTGTAAACATGATGACAAACTGATTTGACATTTCATTGTGAAGCAGCTGATCATCTATATATATAAAGGAGAAGGGGTTTTCTATCGGACAGCAAATCTCCAAAACTGTAAGACATAAAGAGTTGAAATTTGGCACATGTGCTCCCCTTGGGTCTTAGATGCACACTAAGAAACGGTTTTACAAAATTCCCAAAGGGTTTCACCCTATGGTACTTCAAAGTTTTAATGTTAAATTATAGGGAAGGATGTAAGGTTGTCATGGCAACCATAAAATGTACCAGGAATTAATTAAATCTTTAAAAAAGACAAAGGAAGTTTTTATGTTTTTCCATGGGTGAAACCGTGTTGATCAGCTAGTATGCCATATAATAAAAGATTTATTTAAAAGTATGTGGCAGCTGTAATTGTTTTGATCACCTTTGTTTTGCCAACAAAAAGTTGTTCAAACATTTTTCTCCTGAATAAATATTTCAGTGAAACAAAATGTTATATATGGGACCTACGGGAAATCATCCCGGTTATTTTGGTGGTAGAACTACGTTGATTGGTAAAAGTATCGCAGAGAAATCGGTGAACATCCCTAGAAAAAAAAAAAAACATATCCCAAGACGAATTGAGAACCTCCTCCTTATGTTGGGGGAAGTCGGTTAAAAATAGGTTTTCGGAACAATGTAGCGTGCTGAAAGTGACTCTAATAGCCACTCTTTAGGATGCGTATTGCAGCATTGTAAGCGATGTTCGTTGTGCACTTCCTTCAAATTGAAAATATGGAAACATGTCAGCCATTGGATCGAGGCAAAATTGAAGAATATATACTCTTCTAAGTGGCTTATCTTTTGGGTAATTAAGTCACGCTCACACTTGGTGGTTCGCTGTAGTTTACCCTAAAAATTATAGCAACATCATTAGAAGTTATGTTGTTAGATCGGCGCTAATATTCTTTTCGATCTCAGACAATGTGCATTCCGAGTTGTGTATGCTGGTCATCAGGAGTATTTTCAGAACGCCACTCTTCACGTAAAATATTTGTGCTTAGGGATTAACTTTAACCAAGTGTTCAGTCAAGCTGTTCATGATGAGTTCATTGCTGCAAGAGCCGTTGGCTTTGTTTAGAATTCTTTCTTGATCACAAATTTGACGTCCGTCATAGATACAGGGCATATAATGAATGTTCTCCTCACGGTTGTAAGGTGCCATAATTGAGTGATAAATTGTTGCATACACTTTATACATGAAAAACCCTCCGCCGTTGTTTTCTTCAATTTAATAGCTCTTTTGCTTACCGTAGCCGTAGCGAGCACAGCGTTCTAAGAATTAATGTTTTCCATATAGTTTCTACTCAGTCTAACGGTACCAGTAATAAGACTTTGAATGCAATTGCTTTGTCGAGATTTAAGTAGATTTACTTTTCCCTTAAATCCCACACAGCTGATCAGATGTTTATTTGTTTACATTTTCGCTTCTGACAAAACACAATTTATTCTCTGATCAATTTTTTCCGCACTTTTTTCGAGTTATATTGCCTAAATTAAAAATCTAAAGACGCTTACAGGAATCTGCACATAGAGACGCGTTTTTAGATGTAAAATATGTGGGGGTAAGTCTCAAAATAAAAAAGCCTTATCGTTAGCAAAGTTTCCATGTAGCGTATTAATAATATATATATATATATATATTTATATATATATATATATATATATATATATATATATATATGAATATGTCCCAATAAGACCTGTAGTGAATTTTAAAAATGCACCTTCATACAAACATTGTAAATATTTAAATGAAAATATCCAAGAAAACATAATTTGGGGCAATAATTACAATATAAAACACTACTGATCTGGTAAATAATATAAAAGATATTAATATCCCAAATCGATGCACATTTTTGTCAGTTGATATAAAAGATCATTAGCCATTTTGAAGGAAAACCTCTAAAAAAATAATACATTGAATACCAGTGAAGTCAAGAAAATTATTAAACTTACTAAGGTTTATGTAGAGCAAAATGACTTCGAATATAATGGTAAATATTACCAACAATGCAATGGATTACCAATGGGATCTCCAATATCAGGACTACTTGCAAACATATTCGTTCATAATTTAGAAGAATCTAAAATTATTAGTGACAGTAATCCCCATAGAAATAAAACAATTTACTGGTACAGATATGTCGATGACATGATTTGCCTATTTAATGGTAATAAAGAAGAGAGGATTGATTTGTTAAATAAACTACTTAAACTCATTAAATAACAAAATTCGATTCACTATAGAATAACAAAATAAAGAAATCAATTAATTGGATTTAACAATTTCAAATATTGATAACAAACATTCATTCAAAATTTTTAGAAAACCGACCCAAAGCGACTTGTTGATTCCATCAGACTCAAATCATACTTGGACGCATAAAATATCAAGTTTTAGATCAATGATTAACCGGATGCTAAATATACCAATGAATAAGAATATCTATGAAGAAGAAAGAAAACCCATAAAATGTTTAGCTTACAAGAATGGTTGGTATCAATCCCAAAGTAATCGATAACATGATTAAAACGATAAAATTGAAAAAATCTAAACAAATTAACAAACCAGATCAATACAATGAAAAGAAATATATTAGTGTCCCTTATAACAGAATAACCCCGTTGCAGCAGAAGTAGTTATGATTAGCCGTTTCTGCGGGTGGTGGGATGTGATGGGATTCATTTGCATAATTAGTCCCCCCCATCATTAGCATAATTAATTTTAATTGTTTTTAAATGGAGACTATTTACCTAATTTGCATAATTAATTACCCCCCTCCCATCATTAGCATAATTAATTTTAATTGTTTTTAAATGGAGACGATCTGCCTAATTTGCATAATTAATAACCCCCCCATCATTAGCATAATTAATTTTAATTGTTTTTAAATGGAGACGATTTGCCCCCCCCCATCATTTGCATAATCACTACCCGCATACAACGCTGCACCCTCCCAGACAGTCTTTAATGCGAGCGGACCAATTGAATTATACTCTCCAAACCCTGCCTTACAATGTGTTCGGCTCACCCTGCTACACTGCACTGCAAGTCAGTCTTCACTCTGGTTTCTTACCGAACACACGTCTTTAGCGAGTGCTCCGCTTAGTTTCTTAAACATACGTTTTACCTCGTGAACATTATTCGTGACGCCGTGCGGTGTTGTGCAATTACTGTGTTGGATTACCACTTTATTTAAAAAACGTAAGTAGTATTTTTTATATTTATTTCAATTTTTATTTAAGATACCACCAATTACCTCGTATTGTGAAACGAGGGATTGAAGTCTCAATAAATTGAGAAATACGTAATTAGAACATTAGTATTATCTCTTTGTAAAAAGGAATGAATGTTAAGTGACAAGACTTGTATTTGATTTAATAGAGACACAGTTTAAGCTAATTAGAAATATAACGGAGATCAGTTAATACTAATATTAATTTTTTCTTAACAATAAATGTGTCAAAGCGATTTGACCGTAGGCTGAATATGAGTCTTGATTATAATAAAGTAGTGACAAGACTTTATTTGGTTCAACGGAGATACAACTTGACATACCTATGAACTAGTAATCAACTATAAAAATTAAAATACCTTTCGTATTACTGTTTGGTACGTAACTGACCTATAAAAAAATTCAAATCAGAAGCAACAAAATTCAGTGAAACTGTATATTATACAAAGTAAATGATTGCATTTTCCTATGTTACCCTTTGTTATGGTATCCCTTCCACCACACCCTCCACAACACCATGTGTGGTGTCCCGTCCCCCCCTTTCTTTTTGCTCAGGAATCTAATAAGTGTGTTATTCTTTTATTTAAGATCATCATGAACTGCGAGATACGTTTTACGTGCGCCATCTGCTTTACCGAATTTAAGCAGAAGTGCCACCTTCAGCGTCACATGAAGCTGAAACACCGAGATGGTGAGGAGATCTTCTCCTGTCCTGAGTGTGAGAAGACCTTCACCCGTAAGGACGCCCTACATCGTTATCAGCGAGTAGTCCATGCTCCGACGCCTTCAGCCCCTACGCCCGGTCCATCATCCGCTCCAGACCAACAGACAGGTAAATAATAGTAATAATTTTATAATAACATAATAAATAAACCAATTTCTGTTTTAAATGAAAAAAACAATTTCTGTTTTAAATGAAAAAACCAATTTCTGTTTTAAATGAAAAAGAAAACATTGATAGTTAACACTGAGTATGCTAAACCTAGAGCAGTGTACGTTTATATCAAATCAAAAGCAGGGGAATGAGACTATCTGATATTTTGCACTTTAACACAGACTGAGCAAAGAAATCTAGTATTTTGCACTACCTTTTAGTCTATATATGTAATGTCGGGGTGTAAAAAATCAAAAGTGTGAAAACAAACAAATAAACAAGTGTCCCTTATTTTGATCACGATTACTATTCATTTTTGTTAATACCCTTTGTGTATTTTAAGGTTGCGTGTGTCCTCATTGTCGCAAGACATTCATGCGGAAGGACGTCTTGATGCGTCACATTCGAGACCACTGCAAGGTTGTTCGAGGTGCTGTGGTCGCCTCATCTTCGACACACCCGGCTGCTCAAGCTGTGCCTATGACGGTGCAGCCTGCCCCCTCTCCTGCTCCGTCTACATCCAGTAGCGACAGCAGCAACACCGGTGATGAAGATGAGGTAGATATCCCTAACAACCTAGCTCCACAACGCTTTGTTGAAGTCGAGTCTGCGTTTTTGGGACGGCTAAAGACATACAGCCTTCGTGAACCAGCTTCAAATGAGGAAACTATTCCAGTTCTCTTAACAGACATTTTTGGTAATTTAGTAACTTTCATGCACCGTATTCTACGTTGTGTCACCGCTATAAAGGTAAACTTGTGGGTCGAGTGTGAATTTGTAGACGTTCATGGGGAAACATGTCGACGAGCCTTTAAAACAAAAAATGTCCCCATACTCCGCACGACCAATGTGGAGGATGTGTGTAGTGACTTTTTTGATAAATTAATTTTAGAAAAAGAGACATGAGAGATGAAGGGATCTGGATGGTCCTTTGTGCGGGTGTTAGACATGGAGGTGAGAGTGAATGTGTACCGCCCGCTCAAAGGAAGCTCGTACATCGCTTTACCTCAATATATTGAAAACAAAAAGGCTGTCGTCAATGTGTTGAACCAAGACGAAAGATGTTTTATGTATGCCATGCTGACCAAGTACCTTGTGTATCCTCATCGTGGTCAGTTGCGTGAAACTGACTTTACACCTGCAGTACACGCACTCGCCAATCTGGACTTCACCGGTCTCGAGTATCCGATGCGGCTGGATAAAATCGGCAAGTTCGAAGAGACGAACGGGCTAAGTATCAACCTGTATGCGATTGATGAAGAGAAAAAGAAGAAGAATGGACGTTTCCAAATTCGACACATCGTGTACCCCATACAGACATTGCTGAAAATGAAAAAATATCATTTACCCGTCACGAGAGAACACAGAGAAGCCGCTTCACTATCTACGCAGATTTTGAATGCATGCTTGTCCCCTACAATGGTGAACAACCACTTAACCCCACACCAACAGTGCCACCTCGAGCATGGGATCCGGCAAACTCGAGACCGGGACTACCACACCACCGCCACCATGGAGACAACATCAATTCGGCGAGTGTCAAGACCAAAAACGTTCATGTGCCTTACTCGTATGCATACTACATAGGAAGGAGACGTTAACGAAAATGATGCTGACACTTGTGAGACCTTCTCAAAACTACGGTTATATAATGGTGCTAACGCAGGAAAACACTTTATGTCTGCTCTGCGAGACGATATTACAACGATATCTAGGATCCTGTACGGCCAGAGACAACCTGGTGATCCACCACGCCTTACACCGAATGAGGAGTTTGAGTTTCAAGCTGCCACAGTATGTTACATCTGTCGGCAGGACTTTAACCCCACTGACATCAAAGTAAGGGACCACCAACACTCGCCACCGTACAAGAACCGAGGAGCAGTACATCAATTATGTAACCTGCAGTTTAAGGAGCAAGACACTGTAAATGTCTACCTTCATAACCTCAGTAACTACGATGCACATTTTATCGTAAGAGAACTGAATATCGACGGAGGTGAAGTTAATGTTCTAGCCAACAACGAGGAGAAGTTTATTTCATTTTCCAAGGGATTTGAATATCCAAACGCAGGCCGCCACGCTGCGCTGGTGTGAGAGTGCGATTTGTTGACTCCTACCGTTTCTTGGCTAAATCATTATCGACATTAGCATCGCCTCTTCCTAATGACGAAATGAAGGTCTTACGAGCCCGTCACCCTGACCCAGAAGAGAGTTCTCCTTAAGAGAAAAGGAGTCTTCCCCTACAAATACATCACTTCTTTGGACGTACTGCAAGAAGAAGCCCTTCCACCGATTGTCGAGTTTGAGGAGGACATCAAACCTGAAGACTACGCCCACGCACAACAAGTCTGGGAGAAATTCAACTGCAGGACTATCGCGGAATACTCCAATGTTTACCTAGAAACAGACGTCATGCTTCTCGCTGATGTATGCGAAAGTTTCCGTGATAAGTGTCAGAAACATTACTATCTGGATCCTGCACACTACCTGACTCTTCCATCATATGTGTGGGACGTAATGCTGAAGATAACTGGTGTTACACTTGATACGTTGCAAGATGTCGACCAGTATATGTTTTTTGAAAAGGGTATTCGGGGTGGTTTGACCCAATGTGTCACACGGCACGTCGTAGCGGATAACAAGTATACAAGAGGTGATGAAGAAGAGTTTGACGACGACACCTACTTAATGTATTACGACGCCAACAACCTTTATGGATGGGCAATGTGTGAACCACTTCCGTACGGAGACTTTGTATGGCTTTCAGATGAGGAGATAAGCAAGATGAAAGATGAACTCATGAGTCTACCGTCAAACAATGAGTACGGTTATGTTTTGGAGGTGGACCTAGAGTATCCACTTGACGCCGCCCTTCACGACAACCACCGAGACCTTCCTTTCTGCCCGGAAGTGGTTAAAGCGCCTATGGACCAACTACCCTATGACCCTGATGTCCTCATCACGAGAGGAGTTGGAAAGTCTCCAAAATTGATGGCTACCCTGAATGACAAGACCGGCTACGTTATCCACTACCAATACTTACAGCAAGCATTGAAGAACGGACTACGTATTCGGCAAGTTTATCGTGTGCTACGCTTCAAACAAGACACATGGATGAAACCGTATGTCACCCTAAATACCAGACTCCGCCAGTTAGCCGGGGATAATAAATTTGAAGTAGAGTTATTTAAACAGATGGTTAACGCGGTTTATGGTATGAGTCTCCAAAATGTTCGTAAACATAAAAATGTAAAACTCTGCACTGACCGCTATGGCTATATTAAGTATGTAGCCAAGTCAAATTTTAGCGATAGAGTTTGGTTCGATGAAGACTTAGTACTGCTTAACATGGCAAAAACGCGGGTGGTGTTAGACAAACCTGTGTATGTGGGTATGACCATTTTGGATCACTCGAAATGGTGGATGTACGGTTTCCACTACATGATGGTAGAGCGGTACGGACGAGAAAATATCGAAATGGTCTATATAGATACTGACGGCATTGTTTATAAGATCCTTACCGCCAACGTCTACAGAGACATGCTACAACATATGGATGAATTCGACACCAGTAATTATCCCCCACTCCACCGCTGCTATAACGATAACAACGCTCGTAAGCTGGGGAAGTTCAAAGATGAAGCTGGTGGTAAAATCCTGGAAGAATTCAACGGTTTGATGTCAAAGCTCTACTGTATGACATTCTTGGATGACGGAAATGTCCGTCCTATGCCACCGATCAAGCGGGCCAAAGGGATAAACAGAGCTGTTGTGAGAGACGAACTGAGTGTGGATGACTACAGAAGATGTCTACAAAACCACACGGTAAAATACACGGAAAACAGCCGTTTCATGAGCCGAAGACACATAATTTATAACATTATTGTGAAGAAGCGCTCATTAGCACCATACGATGACAAGCGTTTCGTTTGTGAAAACGGTGTAAGAACACTTCCGTGGGGTCACTACCAGATCAGAGACCCAATCGCACAGCTAGTAGCTCTCCTACCGCCATCACCTTAGCCTGGACCTTGTCTCCCCGTCTCCGTCCAGAACCATCAATGAAGACAGCATAGTGTATTTACGGTGCATGAGAGATTGGACAATAACGGTGGACACTTTTGTTTTAGTTCCCAAACAGGTTTTTCTTTTTCCCGGTATTTTTAAAAAATACCTTTAGTTACCTATTTAGATTTTTACATTTGACTTGTATCAAGTTTTGTTTGTGAATAAATAAATAAATATGAAAATTTGTTCTTTTAAATCATTTACCTGTGTATCATTCTGTCAGTAAAAGCTATTCAACATGGCCTTTTATAAAGAATCCAGAGTGTAAAGCATTATAAAAAGAAAATATATATATATCTTTACTTTGTGTTTTATATAAACTGTAAGTGCATGTGAAAGGGAAACACCGTATTCGGAACCCTATGCTTGTAGTGATATTCTGATGAATCAATAAACTAAATTTGTTATTTAACAAACTAGAACTCTGGATTTGATATATTAAAATTAAAATTAAAAAGGAAAAGGATTGGAGAAATAATAACAAGAAATGTCTTAATACTGAATACTCAAGTTTATTTTTTCAATAAACATATTACATCAAAAACTTATTACAATACAATTCAATTTTTACCATATATATTTACAAAGAGTCTCTTGATCAGTGCATCATTGTGAGCAGTCGAAGAGAAGTCGAAGAGCTGCACAAAGTCCGCCATCTTCATACCACTGTGGTGAGTGCGCAGGTACAGGTAGACGAGACAGTAGTGTCCACAGACCTTGGTGTTGTCACTTTGAAGCCGATGCTCGTTGTACAGGTAGCGACGAGCGTTGCGTCTCAGAAATCCTTGGTAGAAATACAAGTGTGGAGGCTGGCCGTAGCTGTCGAAGAATATTATCCCGCTTGACTCTTCTCCGCCGTCCAAGTAGAATGCCACCCAATGAGTACCATCTTCATTATGCGGATCGGTATTTACAATCATCGCAGTGGACGGTGATATCCGATATGGTAGTTGGTCGGCAGCGTAGACGCCGACATTTTGCACAGGCAGAGCCGAAAGATATTTTTCAATTTCCAGAGTATTCATTCTACAGTATCATAGCCGACAGTAGCTGCAGCAGTTGAAGTGCTAGTAGTAGTAGAAGAGCGAAAACAAGAGCAAAAGTATGAATCCCTATCTCCAAAATAATCTTCATGTTCGTCAATTTTTGTTTTTAAGTGGAGCCAACCTCGTATGGCGACACAATTGGCTAGTGCGCAACGAGTTTGCGATGAGTTGTGATTGCAGCAACGCAGAATATTTGTCAACAGTAGATTGTTGATTGATTGCAGTGATCCGCAACCTATATCACAAACATCGATGACATGAGTAGTGACGAAATCAATGATGTGATGTCGCTTTAAATATTCTTTCTTCTCCAACCCTTTGACGTAAACTGTCGGGCGGTTTGAAACGCAATCAGTTATCTTGTTGAAGAGTGTATAATACGGTATATCACCTTGTCCCCACTGTAGACCGTGACAATGTTTTGTAAGAGCTTTCTCTCAGTTTTTCGTCTGATAATTCAGATCTTTCATACGGTGATTTGGCGATATGATGCATGAGTAGTACACCGCTGTCCGGTCTAGTACACAAACTTATTTTATTATGTATTCGTTTTGATTGTCTTTGAAGCATTGAATATCCACAATGACGGGTGCAGCTAGTTTATGTTTTTGATGTTATCTGAGTAGACGATCCATCTTGAACGAGTGACTGATGTATACTGAAGTCGCCGGTCTGTGTGTTTAGCCGCCAAAGTCCACATTCACGTTGCGATGACGATCGATCTCGATGACATTGTCGAATTCCGCATAAACCATACAGTTGACGGTCTAAGTGAGGGCGTCGTCAAAACCGAGCTCCATGCGTACACTTCCATTGCGTACCAGGTTCCAATGTGTCGCTGGCCGACAGATCGGGTGTCAAATCAAAAGCCATAATACAATAGCCATCGTCAAAGTCATCTTCGGCGATAACGTTACCGCTATCGCTAAACTGAATGCCTGTGCCGGAAAACAGAGTGTGAGACGCCATTATATATTTTCCTTTATTGCCTTCAAAGTGTGTTTGTATCGGTTTGGACGGTACGTGTTCACCGTCTACATACAAAGAGAAGTAGTTCATTTTGAAATGCTGGAAGTTGTACGGGTTAAATTTCAAATCTCCATTATACGCCTTTTTGGTAACCATGCCGACGATAATACATTTCGGCACTTGACCTAGGAAAACATTGTCCAAAGTCTTGCTTCTTATGCCGGAAGGCAGTGTGAATGTTTTCAAGTCCACTCTAGTGATTGGGTATTTAGCTGTGGCCGTTTGAAGAGCTCTATCGTGTGCCAGCAAAACAGTAGGACTGACTTTACATCTGCGCACCCATAGGTTGGCTTCGATCATTTTCACTTTGAAATCACCAGCGTTCACCATCAGGGAGAATGCATCTTTTGATCGGATGAATTTGAAACGTAGTTCAACACCGTTTAGTAGAAATTTATTCTGATTACACATATCCAAATGTATATGACCGAGCATGTCACATTCACGGCTTTTGTTTGTATATTTCCGTCTCACTTTTAGTCCGTCATTTTCATCTGTACAGTTGTCCATATGTCCGGCATCGTCTGCTGACCATACGGCGCAAGATAAATGCGACTTTCTAGCATCGTATCCGTAGTTTAAAACTGTTTCGAGATACGCTCTATAAGCGTAGGTATTGTTTTGTGGTGTGACCAATTTCTGGTTCATACTCATATCCACTTGGCTGAAAAGTGAATGTAGCCAATTGTTGAGTGGTCCGATTACGTCTGCTTCGGCATCATCGGTGACGTCAGTTCCATTTGGTTTGACGATAGACGCTGTGATTTGAATCATTGTCTGCGAAAGATCCGTGTATTCGTGCCGGGCACGAGAAACTCAATGGGCGAGTCATCGGTCAGAGTAGAGATCGGTTTGTATTGAACCCATTTTCCATTTTCGATACTGGTCTGTGTTGGCGGTAAAGAGAACAAGTCCAGCTCAGTCTTAACGCATTCACAATATTTTTGATGTAAAAAAGACATTGTGACGCTCGTGGTGGTAGTGGTGTTGATGGTGCGTGTCTAATCAAAAATATCTCTCTCTATAATAGACGAACTCTTCTTCTTCTGCTTCCTCTTCGGGCTCGACGGCTTTTTCACCTTACGCTTATTCTTACCAGCTGCTGTTGCGACAGAGCGTCTCTTCATCGACGTCTTTCCTCTGAGGAGTTTAGCCAAAGACTGAGGTGTGACACGGGTTTTACGGCCGCCGCCACCGCACATAGCGCGTTTCCCGGAGGTCTTACGCGTTGCGCGTTTCGCGTTACCCTTACGCGCTACGCGACGTCTTTTCGCGCGGGTGCCGCCGCCACCGTGTAGCACGCGTTCCAATTTGCTCTCGGCTTTGTGTTTGAGCTATCCCGTAAACTGTTTGAGTCTCGCGCTGGCCGCTACCTTGGGATCCATAGTGCCGGCGGCGATGTCGCCCAAAAATCCAACACCGGATTTCAAAGCCTCTTGACCAAAAGCTTTCGCTCCCGACTTGATCAGTGGTGCGATAGTGCGAAACATACCGCCGAGAAAACTGCCCACTCCATGTCCTCGCTGATATGCCACTCCTCGAAATATTCTGTCGATCGCACCGCCGGTCTGCATCTGTTGACGGCGGTAGTACGCCAAATACGGATCGTTTGAATTCATTATTACTGCTGCTGCTGCTGCGCTCTTTTGAAATGTAGCTTCACGTACGACGATCCAAAGAGGAATGACAGGCTTTTCCCTGTGTGATCCCTTGAATCGATTTCGACAGTTTCAAGTGTACCCTTCATGACGGGCACGTAATGCGGACTTGTATAAACCGTTGTTTATATGCACCGTGAACGTAGTTATCTCTTTCGATATTGACAATCTTCAATAACGGTGCTGTAGTGTCACCAATCAACTGCGGCTCTACCAAATCACAATATACATAGATATGCGGTGGGATCCCATAGTTAGATCTGGTTCCCATAAGCCGAGAACTGAAGAAGCATCTTCCGGTGCTAGATTATCTTTAAAAGGGTCATAACCCAACATTAGAGATAATTCGTGGCTTATCTGTATTATGTTCACTGCAGTTGTGTCCAACACCCTCATATTGACTCTTTTTAACTCGGCCAAGTATTCAAATTCGAAGAATTCATTTAGATGCGCATGGCTATTTATTGCATTTAATAAATCTGTTATACTTCTGTAATATCCTGGTTTAATTTTTACCATCAATGAATTCTTTTTAAATAATGGAGGGAATTGATATTCGATCCAAATGAACGAATTATCGTTGACTGTCATCAATGAACACGGATATTGCGCTTCCACCAATGCCATCTCCCACTCGCCACCTTCCAGCCGTATTTGTTTCGGCATGTGTGTAGTGTATTTGGTCACGGTGTTTTCGGGGAAATAATCCATAGAACTATTGCTGGGCAATGTCAAGTAAAATTGGTTTTTACTAGACATGTTGTAAATCTTGCGCTCTCACCCAAGAGTTGAATTCGTCTCCGTAACCTTCCCACTTGACCAGGTAACGCTTACTGCGACCACGGCCTTTCGTGTCCAGTATTTTATCGATTTTAAACAGGTGGTCACGTTGGATTGTCACTTTTTGCACTTCGTGTTCGTAAAACTGACCGGGCAACTCTTCACCGTTGAGATCCGTGAGCGTGTACAGTGGTAATGGCATAAGTGTATTTACTCGGTGTATTACAAACACTTCTTTACTCCAATTGGTCTCGTAACCTTTGCTAAACGTATCTTTCTCCTTAGCTATACGCACTGTATCGCCGACTTTCAGTTTCGGTCTAGCGCGTTTCGGTATATTTTTGTACATGTGTTTCCACACACTGAACACTACCTCTCTGTTTCTGGCGTCCACATCGACTGGACGCAGTCTGTTGCCCAAGCTCTTGTGCGGGCTGTTGTTGTAGGCATTCACTAGTTTGTCCAATACATCGATATATCTAAATGTATTTTTATGAGTCAAATATCGCCACATGCGGGTTTTAAATGTGCGGTTTACACGCTCAACCACGCTAGCTTTTACATCGGGGTTTTGTGTAGTGACATATTTTATTTTATAATTTTTAAACAGTTGTTTCGTCTTGCTGCCCGTGAACTCGGTACATTTGTCGGTTTGTAGACAACGTGGTGTTCTAGTAGCTTCTTTGAAGATATCCTCAAAAGCATCAGCCACTTCTGCTCCTTCCTTCCGCTTCAACGCTCTCACATATAGTCGTTTACTAAACACGTCATTGTATTTACTCAGTCCACGCATGTCGTTCAAGTCTGCTTGCCAAAGTTCATACGGTCCAAACACTATATACGGGTTGCGTGTGAATCTTTTACGTACTGGTTTATGCAAAGTATATGTGTCCTGTGTTTGTAACCAATCAATCAATTTACGTTTCGGGATGTTCTCATTTATTGTCGCTCGCAACAGTGGTGATACACCACCGTACGATGAAGGCTCGTTTGGGTCGTAATACAATCGCTCCATCGCGTCTATGGTTTAAACTTCTCCCACTTCATGAGTGAGTCCGGACTTATATACCGTCCTCTCGTCGGCGTACTAGGCGATCTTGAGGTAATGCCGCCGCCGCCGCCGTTTCTGCCGCCGCTGCTGTTTTCGATCTTACCCGACTCGCTATCGGTGATGGAGTAGGTGTTGGATACATTAAAGCCGCTCTTGGACTAAGTGTCGACTGCTGATTGTTATCGTTTTTATTACCATCGAGAAACTGTAACGCTTGTCTGTTGCCGATTATCGTTCTGGGAACATTGATTTCTTGTAGTACGCGCATTACTTCCTCCCAACCCGCCGGCATGGTGTCCATTTTACGTACTCTCACTATACTATGCAACACGTCTTCGATATTGGAATTAGGTATTTCCTCATAATTGACGTAAACAGTGCCGTCACCGCTCCACCGCACCGGGTTTCCACTACGAGCTAATACATTTAATAAATTACGAGCGTCGTTTTTGTAAATCTTCGAAAACGATGCGAGTAAATCTTCCTCCAATATAGCAGCTCTCCTACGCTCATCACCACCACCACCACCACCACCACCATCACCACCTACACTGTGTCCACTATCGGTATGTTGATCGGTTGACGTTTACTTGAAGCAATATTTAAAAAAACGATTTAATACTTGGTTATACAATTTCCACTCTTCACTGTCATCGATCTTTTTATCGTTCATTATATCTTCCATTTCCTCGTCCAAACTCTTGTAGGATCGTTTAACAGGAGACAAATGTTGTGGTTTTTCGTTAGCAGACGGAGACTGTAGGCGCTCAAGTATTTCTTGCGGTACAACAATCATTTTTCTTGCATGTTCCATTTTGCTAGCATCGTGTTTCTTTCTGGTACTAGCCTCCTAAAGTGTAACTTCACGCACGATGTCCCACAATGAAATGACAGGGAATTAGCCCAACCGTCTCTCTTACGTCATTGTTCACAGACTCGACATATCTACCCGTGTATTAATTGTTTAAAGCTGACTGCACTGCTGCTTGCAGTACTGTACTTAATAGTAGTGGGATAAAAAATCCACCTCCTTGTTGTACAAGATACTTACGCTTCTTGGACAATCCTTCACCCCGTTTGACAATTCGTCGAAGTGCGGTTTTGTATTTGCCCAATTGCCTTTTACTATTATCAGACAGAGGGACGTTACCACGTAACACATTATAAGCACACTCGCATACTGATCGAATGCGACTGACATCACACACCCTTAACAGAGCTTTGCGCTCCTTGGGGTTTGCGTGTATCAAAGCTTCGAGCAGAGCTCTGTCCTTCCGCAAGCACTACATGGTGACTACTGACCTTAACACGTTAGTCTATTTGCGTTTTGTTTCGGTGCATACACGAAATGATAAGTGTCATCTGGAAATATGCAGCTTTGTATCCGCACATCATCGGGCGTAGCCTGTTTTAGATCTATAAGTAAATACCCGTGTGGTTTATTTGTAGCATCAGTATAGGCCTCCTCAATAAACTTTTGATTATCAGGATATATTTATCTGGCTAAACACTTGATCTGCACTTTATCTCTCGGATTTTTAAAACAGACCATGTAAAGAGCATTGAGAGATATGTCCCGCTGTCCGCGTCCTTGGTGAAATAGGTTTTGAGTTAGAAAGAACACACTTATGTTCCTATGATGACATCCTTTAGTAAACAAATCGACCACGGTATTGTCTGCTTCTCGCATCATGTCGTCTATGATTACCAAAACCGGTTCCTTACCGTCAAAGTCTTCCAAGATCGGCATACCTTCAATATAGTTTATTTGTGGGTTGTCACCACTCGCACCACCACCACTGCTACCATAATACCAGTTTATTCTAGCAAATTTTGTATCACACATTTGTAAAATGTGTTTTATAAATTTCGATACAAACACTGACTTTCCACTACCCGATGGCCCCGCCACTATGGCTGAGAACGGGTGTTTCCACCTCAAGTCCATGATTACTACTGACTATTCACCGCTGATTGTTCATCACTTAAATCTATACCCATCAGACTAATAACTGGTTTTCAACACTTTAACTCTATACCTCGGTTTTTTTGTACAGCTAAAGGAGATTCAGGTTAAGTTCAATGATTAACACAGATTGGAAGTGTGGATAAAATCTTTATTAGATATATACGTTTTATAGGAAAAAAGGATTATGTTTTACATAATTATATCTTCAAGCTTCTTGAATCTTGCTTTACAAAGATTAATATTTTTTATATAAACTCGAGCGGAGTGAAACGCGTACCTGGCCTCGCAGCTCGCTTTACCATACGGAGACGATCCCCGAAGCCCTTATTGTAGAGCTCGATATCGTTGTCGCTCAGCACAGTGTTGAACCGCCTGGGAAGGTAGACCCGCAGAAAGAAGTCATCCCCGACTTGACCATCCAAGATGACAATAACCGTCTCGCCGAACGGTGTGGTGACCCTCTCCATGGCTGTGATGAGGTAGCCACACTCCTCCCGAAGATCGGCAACCCTGGTGTATGCCGGGGAGCTGGACTTGCATGTGTTTAGGTTGGTCCTCAGGTCCATGGTCAAACCGTTGGCGGCGGGTAAAGTCTCACAGGTGGTGCTAGCAGCGGTTGACTGGGAAGCCATCTTGTAGTGGTGATCGTTGATGGAGATCAGAGAAACTAGCTGGTGTGCTGGTGAGGTGATGCTCTGTCAGCCCGCGTCTCGGGTTTTATGCCCCATGCGCCATCTTGGATTAGGTGTGGAGGGAGAAGATTGAAGGTTAGACTAATTTAGACCATTAACAGCTTTTTTTGGTGTCCGCTTATGTGTTTTTTGGCGGGAGGGGTGATGTAGTTTGGGTGTATTGCGTAACAGTCTGAGTTAGTCCATCGATTTTCGGTATGCCACTCGCTTTTTCAATCCACATGTTTTCCAATTTATCGATTAGATTTTTTACATTTTTTAACATTTCACCTTCTTTGTCCAAATATAACCCGCACATATTCACCATTTCCGCTCCGTCATACAACTCCATTTTCAATAGTAGAGGTCCGTTATTTGCTGGGTTTTGTACTGCGTATAGTTTCCCATCTTCCATCCATGAAACAATAGGCGAATCGTCTGTCGGTTTCGGTACCCATCCTGGCTTTTGCATGATTTCCATCTTTTGATTTTTGGCTGGTGATGTTTTCCTTTTTCTGATGCTGCTGCTGCTGTTTACCTCTTTACTGTTTTTCGCTGGTACTGGTGGTGGTGGTGGTAATGCATTATCGTTTAACGCATTGATCTTCTCCATAAACGAATTAAGGTATTCGTTTATCGATCCGTGAGCACTCATGTATGTACTGATTGGAGGATGGAGCGCAACTGAAGTTAATACAGTAAGGTGACTGTCCCGGTTTTCATTGGTCACGTGGTTGTGAGCTACTACTAATATTCATAACTCGGTTTGGTGTTTGTAACGAGTGATGTTCGACAATAGCCACAATGATACAGGCTTTTGATCTTGTCCCATTGCGGTTTGTACACGCTAGTTGTTTTTAAAACAAATTCAGGTTTGTTTGGGTTTTGTTCACTCGGTATGTCATCGTAATATATGATGATACACTTACGACAACACCTCTCTACAAAGTCTGCCCATGGTGATGGTTCGGTTTTGAAGTAAATCTGTTCTATTGTCACATAGTTTTCAGCGTAATAGCTCATGAGTTTATTACACAAGTGGAAGGGTATAAAGTCCTCTAGTTCGTAGATGTCCGTATAACACTCGATGTTTTCACACACAACACTCACGCACTGCTCAAAAAGAGATTTCATTTTTTATTTTTTTATTTATAAAATAAAAAAAGGAGTAAGAAATTAGTAAAACAGATTGACGGTGGTCTGTACTCTAAGCTAGAACACACAATAATGTACAGGAGTTTGTCCTTTCCCGCCAGCTTAGAGAAACCCCAGAATGGTGGGGGTTATGACGTATTCATAGTCCCCTCCACCAAACCTCTGACGTAACGAGCCACCAACCCTAAATACTCTTATCTCGGTTGGGAAACCCTTCTCTTAAAATCAATCAACACTCTGCCGGTTGTTTCCCGAGTTGTGGGCAGTGTTCGCTCCGCATGTATTTTGACTTTTTAATTTTCATTTTTATTTTTTTTAATTTAATTAATGTCCTCATCATACATACATATGTCCGTGATTAATATATAGTGCGAGTGAATTATGCGAGTGAGTGTGGGTAAGTACTGTTTCTCAGTAATACATTTCCGGGTATTACATAATAAGCCACCTACCTTAAGCTCTCTTCGTGGGTGGTCGGCTTCTTGGGTTTTTCCGGGAATTACGTCATGAGCCACCTACCTGTACTATGACACAACAAGCCACCAACCTGAAGTTGTTCTTAGCACAGGTTGGTGCCTGGAGAAAAGGTGGTTGGTGACGTCACGAGCCACCAACCTGAACTAAAAAAAATAAAAATAAATAAAAAATATAAAAAAAAATATTTTTTAAAACATTTTAAAAAAAATTCCAGCGGGGGGGGGCGTGACGTCACCAGCCACAAACCTGTGCTAAAAACAACTATTTTCAACTACTAACCTGATACAGATACTAGGTTTTTGTAACTGATATTTCTTTGTAACTGATATCGAAGTAACTGGTATTTTGAAACATCTAATTCGGCACACCGCCACCAGGTGTTCCAGGCCCTCACCAAGACCAGGCAGGACCCCAAGTTGGTGTCCGGGAATTGCTCCGTGCTGGCTCCGGACGACGACACTCTGGTCTTTCTCAGGTGATTGTCTTAGTGCAGACTTCATACTTCTGTGACTGGAGTTCAACTTCCTTTTCACACTGGGCCACCATGGTGGCTACGTTACATTAGCATTGATTCATATAGGACATCTTCACACTGACCGTTGGTGGCGCGACTGGCCGCGTCACCAGAAATGCGGCGGCTCTGGGTTGCGATTTTCAAAGCCACCAGACTGGTGGCGCGACCACGTCATGCCATGCTTGCAGTCGAGTGTTCGTGGAGTGTCATGAGCACCGATAAAGTAGATACGGAGCGGTTTATGTTGGAAATTGAAAACAGATTTGCAATATGGACAAGACATCTAACGAGTCATAACCACACGTGTGTTTGTACATTTTCTGTAAATATGAATATTTGACAGGGATGCGAAGAAGAAGGGGTGGACGATCATTGCAGACATATTTATCGGAAAAGAAGATAAAAACTACGTTTTTCCCACGTTTTCGCAACTTCAAAAATATATAAGCTAAAGCACCTGCTTCTTCGTCGTCCATGATTGTTGAACTGTGAGGTTGGTGGCTGAGCTGGTCGCCCAGTGTGTAAAGGGCCTTGGCCTAAGTTAGTGCGTATTTATTTAGTTTGATTATCAATCGAGGTTAAAAATCAGAAGGAATGTAGAAGATCCGGTATACTATACAATTCTATTTTTGATAGGTTTTTTATTTGGAAAGTGATATGGCTCTTTTTCGTTCATAAACATTCAAGTAAAGCTTATTTTAAATATAAAACCTCTTCATCGATGAAGAGAACTTAAAATGTACATTTTTAACTTGTAATAATTTTATTCATTTGGACTTTTTTTTTATCATGTATTCAGACATTTCAATGTGTTTCTATAAGGTAATAAAGATTTAGAAAAAATAATTTGTTGGCTATTGACATCATTGATAAGATAGAAAGTAGATTTAAAAAAGCTAACAAATCACCCAATTAATTTATGTAATAAAAGATGAGGTGGATAGGCTATAACACCACTTAAAAATTGGAGCGTTTAGTTTATTGAAAAATACAAAATAAGCAAACAACATTGTAAGTAAAATTATGAAGAACTAAATTTGCTTGTGACTAAAAAATTATTCTCCTTTTGTTATTTCGTGTTCGAGGTCAAATAACGGCAATAAACAGTAGTTAAAATAAAGAGTTGTAATAAATTATCACCTGCGGGATACAGCTCTTCCGGACTTTTCGAAGCGTTCTTCCCAGTGAACAGAAAACACCTATGGTGCCTAAAAACAAAATTACTCAAAAACTTGCAAACTTTTTGATTAATCTTTGTTTAAAATTCATTAATGTTGATAATAAGTTTATGTTTTGAATTTTATTTTGCATACATTTGTTCTCACTGATTAGTAAAGAGAAACTTCACGACGTTTCGGAATCTAAAATCTGATGCCCATCTTCAGGTGGAAAAGATTTTCAAACATAACAAGATTAGTAACTCACAGCTCGGAAAATCTGTACAAAAAATATACTACAGCTTAAACAGAGAACTGATAAAGCAGTTAAAAACGCTTATGCTAAAAACAAAAATACCCCCGTTGCAGCAGACCTGCATACTCAGCGAATTTCAAGTGCAAAACAACATATTTCGATCCAACATAGCGAGATTTGACATGTTTTTGTAAGCTCCATAAGAATAACATGGGGAATGAGTATGGAGGTTTGCTGCTACAGGTATAAACTGGGTGGTTTTAATTCAATATTTAGTAGATCTGAACTAGAAGAAGCCATTTACCAAGTTTTATCAAGATATGTTGAGAAATAAGCGAGATATAGAATTTTACTTATTTCCCATAAGGTTAACATTGGGACAACGTACTGCGTTTACCACTTTCAATATCTTGGCAACCAATAGACATAGAGCCATGATTCAACATACTAAATTGTTTGTTTTTTTGGGCTGAATTCAAAGGTGCCAATAAAAATTTGAAAAATTTTATTTTTCTATGTAAAAATCTCAAAAAAACCATTTTTGGGGGGGTTTACCCCCCTTTACCCCCCCTTCCGGTGGTCCGATCGGGCTGGTTTACGAACTCGTCCGAATAATTACTACTTTACACGTCTATGCCAAATTTCATTCCGATTGGACCATTTTTGCACAAGTTATCGTGCTTAAAGACACACACACACACACACACACATATATATATATATATACATATATATATATATATATATATAGATATATATATATATATATATATATTTATGAAAGTGAACGAATGGTGTTTTTGGCATCTGAGGACCTCAAAAAGAAAAGTTATGATGGTTTTAGGCTTAGGTTTTACCATGAGACCTACGGTAACAGCTTCTTCCCTATAGGGGAAATTCGCTAACAAGAAAATATAATACGGAAATCATAAATATTACAAATCCGAACAGAACATTTCCACACCCAATCAGAGCAGAGCAAAGACTAAAAACTTGTTTAAATATTCTCTTTGAGGCCTTAGCGTTTCTGAAATCGACCCTGACCATTAGTCTTTCTTCCAGGGGCTTGGATTCGTCCTACTTCCTGCTGTTGATCAACCTCGGAAGCGAAGTGAGACAGTTCATGTCACGTGACCTGGGCCCAGACCTGCCTGTGGCTGACTCCGACATGAAAGTGCAACTAGTCATAACCAGCTCGAATGTGGCTGAGCACAAGATTGGGTAAGAAACAATTACTTAAAATGTGTAGGAAAAAATTGAAAACGAGCGTGCCTGGTCAAAGGTAATTTCTGACTAGGGTTCTTCCAGACAAGGTACATTGATAGATTAGGGTCATAAAGGTGGAATCCTATTCGACAGAGTAGAAACCTACACCAGTAGAAGAAACAGCTGATGCACCTCCCCCAGGATCGTCAAATCAGCATAGGACGAATAATGGTCTTGCAGCCATCCATGGTCTGGAATTAAAAATGTACCGATAGATTGGGGATTCCAATTAACAATGGGATGATGGGATAAATTTAATAGACGGCTTATTAATTAAATATTTTTCTGTTTGGTAGTGAGGTGAAGAAATGGAATTATAGAATTGTTAGCTTTTTTAGTTTGGATTTTCTTTTTCTAATGTGCTGATGCTCTGAAATTTGCTAGTTAAATATTGAAATACAGCGTAGTATTATTCTGAGTAATATTTTCTGTTTGGAAACTTGACTGAAGGGTAAAATTACATACTACATTTACTTCATGATGATTTTATTTCATAAAAGTGTTTTATAAATATGTAATATATATTTAACGTTACAGTAATAATCAATACGATTAATATAATTCAATACATTAGAAATGCTAGAATGAATTAAATTGACCAATAAATAATACTTTGTATCAAAATACTTTGGCTATGTCAATATAAAATCCAAGCACCAAGGCTAAAAAGGAAAATAAAACAATAAACTATGAATAAACTTGTGGGATAAAATTTAATGAAGTTAGTTTGAAAAAAAATTGTTAGAAGAAAATAGTAAATTAAAAGTTATTTTCGCAAATTAAAGGTTGACAAATATTTTACCAATTATTTATTCCAAATATGATATTGTATTCCAGAGATCAGATGACGATCAAGTCTCTGAACCTAACGCTGAGACCGAAGGCCGCCATCTTGGTCAAAATGACGTCAGCAGGCAGGCTTCTTCTTTCTCTCCCTCTCGTCGTCTGGGCGGCCCTCAGCGCTGTCGGCGCCTTGTGGAGATGAGACCACTGCACGGGTCGAGGAAAATGAGGTGGCCTTGTTTATTTCTCTGAGAAGCCTTTACTTTTAATGTTAAATGAGTTTTAAAGATTTTTTGGAGTCGACAGGAGTTTATACTTCATTTGGACTAAAAACCACCACTCCATGTAAAAAAGTAAAAAAAATCAAATGGGTTAAAAAATGAAATGATGTAATTTTTATAAGTTTTTTTTAAAGATTTATACTTAAGAAAAAACTATTACACCTTTTGTAACTTTAAAAATGTCATTTGTTCAAAATTATGCATTTTGAAGATGTAAGTAAATCAATATTTGTTTATTTACTAAGTCATTAAAGATTTCAAATTTTTTGTAATTTTTTTTTTTGTACTGGGCGAAATTCAATGAAAATACCTGAGTTTTTAGATAATATCATCAGAATAACCATAAAAATTACAAAGGTGTAGCTCAAGGAGTTCCTTTGGAATCATTTTTTGTATGCAAAAAACAGTGATTTTACTCGCGATTTTTTGCTGAAAGTGCCTTACTAATTTACATAATAAAGATGAATTGTGTTAATTAAAAACTTCCCTTATAATAATTAGGACCATTAAGTACCTTTAAGCCACTAGTTCATTGTTATATATCAGTAATATAATAATCTTATTTATTTCACGCATTATGATGTATGTTTTTTGCATATACATCACAATCGTGGGCGAATCCATGACGGGTAACTTCAACTTGTACCCAAAAAGCTATATAAAGCTATATAGCCTCTACCTCTGATCCTTCTATTTTATTTTATCCAAGTATTTTGTTGGTGCCCTTTGTTTCTATATACTTTTAACAATAAAACGCTTGGTGGAGCGAGGCTTGCTCGGTATTATTTTATTATTTCCAGTTCATCCAATTGCCATAAAATAATCTGATAAAACCTAAAAATTTTCATACAACCGTTTGCATAAGTTTTTTTTGCCAAATTAAACGTTTTCAATCCCTTAATTAAAAAAATGGATGATATTAATGGTTTTTAATATTTCATTGATTTTATATAAAAAAATGGAACATACCCCCTACCCTGCCTTATCTTCGCTCCCGCCCTATCCCGCCCGACCCCATCCCACAATGCAGCCACTTCCCCTTACCTCATGTTTTAACCCTCCTCCCAACCACTATCCGACAAAACTTGTGGTGAATTATTTAGAATATAATTTAGTCTTTGAATAATATGTTTTTTTAACCCATCCTTAGCCGGACACATCATAGGGGGGAAAAGGTTAGTTAGTGTCACTCTCCACCTTCCCCCATAGTCATTTTTCCAGTTTCAATCTCTTACAAACCCTAACTTCGGCCAATACATGAATAAAACTAAGCACTTTTCAGTTGAATGTAACTTTTACTTTCCTACTTTTTCCTTACCCCCTGGCCCCACAAACTTTCTCCCCCTCAATTAATTAATCCCCCACACCAACAGCTCACTCCCCTCTAACTACCCCACCCTGGAACACAATCATTGTGTCATGTTGTAATTATAATTGTACAATATTCATAAGTGCATGAAGATTTTTTTACCCAACAATTATATTATGTTTTTGTGACTTTTCAATACCCAACCCCTCCCCACAAGGGATACATAATAGGGGGCCTGGGGCGAGCCGAAGGCGATTTGCTCATATTAGAGTATTCTCAATCCTTTCGCCCCATACTATAGGACGAAGAACACAAAACTGAAGGACATTTATTTACCCTAGATATCATGCCAATATAAAAAGGCTTAAAAGCCACTTGATGAGTATCGTCCAAATAGAGGTAACATTTTTAAATTGGTACCTCTTTTGTAATATAATAAAATTAATAGACACAGTGGAAACGGCTTGGGTTGAATGTTAACTAGGTAGTAGTGGGGTAAAATCAACAACAGCGATCACCAAACTTTTTTGACAGCTTTATTTCCATGTTCCTTACGTCAGTGACGTGATACTTGTCAGATACTACTACCATTCGTCTTTCCAGCAATCATGTTCATCCCACTTTATACTACACTTCCGCACGCCGGCCAAGCATTTGACGCAAGTGCCTCCCCTATTACAGTAAGGTTAGTGAGCCCCATGACCCGTCCATGATGGAGCGGACCCTAACTCAGCATGTTGTATTAAAAAAAACATGCTGTGTTAGGGTCCGCTCCATCATGGACGGGTTCTTCGCAGTGACAGCACACCTCGTCATAACAAAAACCTGGAAAGTTAAAATATCCAGATTATTTTTAATTTAAGGGTCAATGTCTGAACCAGTTTTGCGAAATGTATGAAATAAACTGAGAAATAAATTTTTTTTTCAGAGTCCTTCAGTAAATATGAATGCACATTGCTGTTTCCCTAAATCTTATCACGCTGAAAATAGTATCATAACTACGCTGGTTACGTTACTAGGCATGGAAGTACTGTTCATGCCTGTTGAAGTCTGTTGAACTATTGTGCAATTTAAGACGTAAAACAACTATGCATCTTGCTTAGATCTTGAAATATGAATCCTTAACTAATTTTAATTTTCAGAAAGAAATACATTTAATGGTCTTTGAAGAATCATAACGTTTTTTCACTCCGCGGGATTTATATCATCCGGCTCAAATGAAAGACAAAGGTCATTTGAATGTTTAAAGACCAGAACGAATACTGGGTCATATTTAGAACCTGAGATATAAATCTTCAAGTAGAAATAAATTCTGTAAATATATATTGTCTATTGAATGCGGCTTTATTGCTCATCTCTGACTACTCGTATTTAGAGGTTATACAGTTAAAATTATGGCCATTAAATTAGCCTACTGAATCTTTGGAGACCAAAACAAAATGTATACTGTGATTAGAACCGAACATTTAAGAAAAACAAAATAAAACATAGTTTAATTTGGAAACGCCCATAAGGAATGTACAGGGAATGATTTTATTTTGATTATTTCTTGAAATCGAAACATTATTTGTCCAAACGGATTGCGGCACTGTAATCAGCGTGAACATTTAATTTGTAATGATGTGTTCTAACACTACATTCCTATTTGAAAAAAAATCTTTTGTTCAATACGGCGGATCCAAGATGGTGTCTGAAAATCAATAGCCGATGAAAATTAATTATTTGTCAACCAGCAACATCGGCAGTGGTCCCAATTCAATATCTTGAGAAATGTTCGTTGGATACCATAAATAATTCTTTTTCAGTAACTGATTCAGTATTTTTAGCTCTGTGAACTTTGATTTTCGATATTCAGAGCTGCCCATGGATGCCACTCTGTCACCCCTCAACCACTGGTTCAGTTTATTAAATAGTACTAGATTCAAACATTAAATATGAGTCGAACCGTGTTTAAAGGACACGGAAATGGCTCGGTACCGCACTGCAAATGGTGGATCTGAAAACCAGTTGATGGAATTTTGTACTATGATAAGGAGAAGAATTTTATTTAAATTTTCCATTTTTACGATTAGGGGATTTTTGCCCTTATCAGCCACTAGTACACTTATAAGGCTGTACCGAATTTGATTACGAGGTTTCACCACTAGAGAAACTGACAAGTGAACCAAATTGGTAACAATACGTACATTTAAATGTTTTATAAATCTTACTCTAATAATTATTATTGATGATTTGCTTACTTATTATATATAATTATCTTGAAAAAAATTTAATCAATGAACTCAACTCAGTCAAAACACAATTAATTAACTAGAATAGGTTAACATACCTAAACGTCCAACAGTTCAAATAGTTGATAAAGCCACTACATACCGCGAAACATGCAGTGGATGTATCTACTATTTGAACTGTTGGACGTTGAGGTATGTTAACCTATTCCTGTCAATTTCACAATTCTGGGGCTACCACAATAGATTTGAACAATTAATTACATAAGATTAATTACATAAAAAATAAATTCAGGTATAACATATTCACTTATAAAATTAAATTTTAAAACTCACTTTTTAGTCAAATTCTTATTGATTTGGCGTACTTTAAATGGATCATTTAGATATTTCAACCAGAAATTTGAGTAATTTTAATCTTTGAAAGGAGTTAAAAAATGAATAAACTATGTGCTTCCAATATCTCCGTAACCCATTGTACTTAGGTAAAGGTTGAAAAAAATACTGGATTGCCTCTTTTAAATCTTTTCCAATCTTAACCTCTATTTTTACAAACAATTTTATGTAACTCTTTAAAATGGTGGAAATAAAATTCAATTACAATGGTATTGAATAATTAAATAAATAAATAATATAAATAAAATAATATAATAAAAACATAAATAAAATAAAGAATTACAATGGTCACGGGCTTAATTCTCATCATGGTAATACGGTTCTCTACGGTAATAACTACCTCCATGTAAAGAAAATTTGCTAGAACGCTAGAATTATTACGAATAGCAGACCTGGTTTACTCACAAAATAGGAGAACCACGTAAAGTATCTTCACTAGAGTAACCTTCATCTTCACTTTTATCAGAGTTTAATGCTTTAACTGTTCAAGCCTCTGGTTCTAAATATGGCATTTAGTTCATTTTGGTCTTAAAATGAGCAGTGATATGTCGGCTTTTATTTGAAATATTGATACGTAAAATCGGTTAAGCTGTAAACGAATTTTAAGGCTCGTTACGATATAAAGTTTAATTATTTTTAAATGTTACTCTTAATTTGGATTATAACTCACCCCGAACGTGTTTTTTGTTATGTTTATTTTATACCTACATGCCAAATTTCATGAAAATCGGACCATTTGTGTTGTCTCTAGCTCTGGTTCCATACATACACAATACACACACACACACATCTACATACACGGACGGACAGACACCACTCCGAAATTTTTTGAATTCAGGGAGCACTAAAACAAATATACAGTAGAGCGCCGATTATCCGAACTAATTGGGGACAAGGGGTGTTCGGATAACTGAATATTCGGATAATCGAACATGAAAGGAAAACATTTTAAAACTATATATGTAACGTAATTCTAAGTAGTAAAAAGGCTAAAAAATGATCAAACAAAAATTATTCACATAATTTTATTATGAAATCTATCAAAATACATTGATATCCCGGCGCAACGGGAGTTTCGCGAATTTGAATTGCTTGAGAATCATGTCCAAAATATGAATTATTACGGCGTTCGGTTAACCGACGGTTCGGATGACCGACGTTTGGATAATCGGCGCTCTACTGTACCTACTAACTCAAAATCAAAAATTTTGGTAAAAACAATACTTTTCCCACATAAATGTAGGGGAGATAAAGTAAAAAAAAAACTGTAAAACTTAACGCCAATTCATTTATTGACGATATGTAAAATAAGAGCTAAAGAGGTTTGTCTAGTGTATAATAATCATAGTTTACTTACTCAACAAGAGAAAGACGGTAAGCAAGTAGATTTTCATCTTGAATAGCTCAGTCGTGGAGTCCCTCGCTTTTATACCGTCAGTGACACTTTACACAGGTGCTTGTCATATCATAACTTATATGGAATTGACAATAATTTGCAGCTGGGATGACACAAGCAGTACGATTCGCAGTAACCTTGTTGAAAATTTTGTTCGTCGATAAAAACTCAACTTATTTTTCTGTTATAATTCAAGCTAGTAAATATTTTTGGCGATTTCTAGTAAATCAGTTAATTTACTTGCCCCACTATTTATATAAACTACAAAAGAAAAATATTTTATAGTTAAATTGAAAATAAAATTAATAAATCTTTTTATTATTTAAGTCTATTGATTTATTGGCATTGACTCTTGAGCCTCTAGCACTTACTCAAATCTATAATTTTAAAAAATTCTAAGGGAAAACCAAAGATTCCTAACCCATCAACTTTTTAAAGATTTCCCACCCCATCTAGTTACCAAAACCAGTTTAAATAGGTAGAGGAGTTTAGGTACCGATACTGGGCGTACCCAGTATATACCCACTGTAGTAGCTGCACTGAAGGAAGCTGTCTCTCAGTGAACAACTGAGGCTTGGCTTGCCGGCAGGGTGGGCGAGGGTGCACTGGTGACTAAGATGAGGCCCACATCCAACCGTCGGATAAAGTATCTGTTTGCCCGCCCTGTCAGCTTGGCCAAACCTGTCCTATCTACCTCAGTGTTCCTCAACCGGTGGTACGCGTACCAGTGGTGGTACATGATGGCATTTCAGGTGGTACGCAAGAGATTGAAGAAGTAGTACAAAATAAAAACTAGGCTTATAAACGAACGCTGTACCATCGAACAGTTAAGTCGCACTTATATGGCTTAACGTTTTTAGTATTTGTTTTGGCCATAATATGTCAATTTCGTACAATATTTCAAAAAATGTTACTCTTTCATTTTAAGAGAAATTCTTCTTATAGAACATTTTGGCATTAAAAATATTCTTTCCATAAAAAAATACTACCAGTTGTATAGTGTTGATTCGGTGGTATTACTATAGTTGTACAATTTACTAATCGAACGTATTTTTTATTTTGAACGCACAGTTTAGTTATGTCGATCCGTTGTATAAATTGTTGTAATTTGCTTTAATGTAAGATCATTTGTGAAAATACATTATACTTTGAATGAATTTGAATTGTTTATTTATGTTAATTTTTCAAAATAAAGCATAAGAAACATGTAAAGTTCCAAATAACAGGCAGAGATTATTTTTACCCGTGTAACTAAGTTAGACATTTTATCACATTAACGAAATTTATACTCAAATCCACACTGTTTTTCGCCAAATTAACTATAAAATTATTGAGGGGTGAACATACAATTTGCCAAAATGTCCTTTTAATCAAAATAAGACCTAAAAATGTACATTGACAAGTAAAATAAAATAAATTTAGCAGGCAAAAACAAAACCGCCAAAGGGTAACTATAAGCATTGTTGGAGGGGATCCCCTCCAACATTGGTCCTTGCGATGGTACGCCAAAATATTGTAAATGTGGTAGGTGGTACGCGAGCACAAAAAGGTTGCGAAACACTGATCTACCTATTCGTTTTAGCGAATTTCCTCTATAGGGGGGGACGAATTTCCCCCTACGGCATGTTACCGTAGGTCTCATGGTAAGACCTAAGCCCAAGGTCATCATAACTTTTTGTTTTGAGGTCCTCGGATGACAAAAACACCATTCGTGTTTTTTTCATATACTGTGTGTCCCAAAAGTCCCGGAACGGTTTAATATCTTTTAAAGTAAGCCAGATATCAAAACAATATTTTGCATACCTTTTGGTACTAAAAAAAATTACTTTTTGATGTATGTGTCATTTCTGCCCCTGCCCCCAAAATTGGATTTTGGGGGGTAGCCCCAAAATTTTAAACTTAAACCCCCATCGTGTGACTGCTTATTTTAAAGGGCTTATTAAAAGAAACACAATGCCGCAAACCGGAGGTCGATATCACGCTCCAGTCCAAAATGGCAGCCATTCAAAAATTAAAAAATGCTGTCCGTCAATTAAAATTGAGTATTTTTTGTGTTCGGCAATCCACGTTAAAATCGAATAAGAACCACCAGAACACATTTTAACTACTTAAAAGATACAAACATTATAATTTCTTGATGTCATCATCAAGGCACAACCCTCCAAAATTGTATTTGGGGGGTGGGGGTTTTTCCAACCAATTCCAATATCAGCTCACATCGTATGACCACTCGTTTTAATATGATGAATGAGTAAAAAAATAAGCCAAAGCTTGTTTTAATGAAATTAAAAATTTAGTTATTTTTTGGCAAATATTTGGTACTTCATGTATGGGGGTTTTTCTAAAAGGTAACGCATAGACGACCCTCCGCAGGTATAGACCTGAGATCGCCAGTGGTCGAATATTCGACCAACTTTCAAAGTGACAAATAGGGAAAGCTAATTTTATAAATAATCCCCGCATAAACCAATGCGTTTCTAAATACATTTCATATAATACATATTTTCCATCTAAACACATAATATAACCAAACTGGGGGCCCAAAAACAAAACAGAAAGACTCAGTCCTTGATTAATTATTTTGCTTCATTTCTTGCTTATGGCATGGTTTTTAGTAATTAGTATTTTATTAAGATAATGACTATTTGATTAAGATTTCATGTTTATTTTTTTAAGAATAATTATTGAATCAGAGGAAAGTAAAACTTCAGTCATCAAATCAGTTTATCCTGTACACCCCTTACCATAGTTCTCTCCCTCCCTCCATTAATTCCTCACTCTCTATTTCCGACCTTCTTTCCTCTTTTCCCTCCTTTTCTCGTTCATTCTCTTCTTACCATCTCTCCTCCCTTCTTTCCTACCATTTGGAACATTTTCCCTCCTCCCCTCTCTTTCAATTATTATCACTAAAATGTAATATATATATTACCCATTATCCACCAATAAAAACAAAATTTGATTATAATGTGTCCATTTATACTCCGGTTGCCAAGCCCGGTGACAGGATTTTCGGGCCCCTGTGCAATTGACAAACCCGCCTTTTTTTACTCATCTCGATTTTGGGCCCCATTTTTACTAATCTCGCGTGGATCCGGGCCTCCTGAGAGTCCAAGCCCCTGTGCATTTGACCCCCCCCCCCGTCACCGGCCCTGCTGGTTGCATGTCAGTACATTGGATGGTTAATGTACTTTTTTCTTCCCTTTTTAACAGAGAAAATGTTTATCTCTTATTCTTATTTAAGCAAGTAAACTTTATTTTCCCAAATATATGTAAAATGGAACACATTTGAGTATTATATCCCTAATCTTCTCTAAGTAGTCCTGATTTCAATCAAATTCTATATTTTCACTCCATGCTCCAATTAACTGTGGCTTAATGTTTCTACATCAAATCTTTACTCTACGAAAAATAGCATGTGATAACTGCTACATATGATGCTAACTTTGTTTACTTGGTTGTTATAATATCACCAAAACAGCAACTCATAAGGTTAATGTTAATTTTTTTGAAATTTTAAATTTGATTTTCTACATTTCTAAAAGACTAATATAAATTTCAATGGGATTCTGCACATCTACAGGAAAATACAATTCTATCGGTGTGCTTAGATTTTTGCTACGTTGCACACAGGCTGAGAAAAAAGGAGTACAAAAACTTGATGGAAAAAATGCTTGTCTATTAATATAAAGATGTTAGTTAAATAATTTTGACCCTATCAAAATTAATTTATTTATTAAAAGTAAGGAAACTTTTTTGAAATTTAATTAAAACAAGCTTTGGCTTATTTTTTTACAAAGCAAATTAAAACGAGTGGTCATACGATGTGAGTTGATATTGGAATTGATTGGACAAACCCCCAGCCCCCCAAAACCACACTTGATGATCTACGCTGTCGATAGGAGATAGGATTACGACAGCCACAGACATCCATCTTGTTCAGTGGTGAAGCTCTCATTGGTGTTCATCTGCTAAAGTCATCCGAAATATAACAGTATAAGCAATATACGTTTCACCTTCCACACTTAACTTACAGACATAATAGTTTATACCTGTAGTGTGTTAAACAATTGTAGATGGACGAATCTTACGTTCAGAGAATTCAACGTTATAAAGAGTGACTAAGAGCTGTTAGAAGTTTTTCACCACCTTTATCGTATATTTGTTAATTAATACGGGGATATTGCAGAATGTGGTGTTCATACATTGCATTGACCTAATGGTTTAGTTGCATTAATGAGCGATACGTATTATAAATTTTTGTTAATGTAAACCTGACATAATTAGCAACGCTGAGCGCCGTCTACAGTGACGGTGTGTGGTCTACTGGTTAGTCACCCACGTTTTTGTTATCAGGCAAAAGTCTGCTATACAAGTATTGGCATATCTGGATCATGTTTGTAAGTTAAACGTAACAGGTCGGAATTAAACGATTTTTTTAATTCCCACTGCTACCATAATGCCAGTTTATTCTAGCAAATTTTGTATCACACATTTGTGATATGTGTTTTATAAATTTCTATACAAACACTGACTTACCACTACCCGATGGTCCCGCCACTATGGCTGAGAAAGGGTGTTTCCACCTCAAGTCCATGATCACTACTGACTATTCATCACCACTTAAATCTATACCCATCAGTCTAATGATTAGTTTTCATCACTTTAAATCTATACCTCGGTTTTTGTACAGCTAAAGGAGTTTCAGGTTAAGTTCAATAATCAACACAGATTGTAAGTGTGGATAAAATGTTTATTGGATATATAAATTTTTAGAAAAGGTTCATGTTTTACATACATATATCTTCAGGCTTCTTGAGTCTTGCTTTACAAAGATTAATACTTTTATATAAACTCGAGCGGAGTGAAACTCGTACCTGGCCTCGCAGTTCGCTTCACCATACGGAGACGATCCCCGAAGCCCTTGTTGTAGAGCTCGATGTCGTTGTCGCTCAGCACGGTGTTGAAACGCCTGGGAAGGTAGACCCGCAGGAAGAAGTCGTCCCCGACTTGACCCTCCAGGATGACGATAATCGTCTCGCCGAACGGTGTGTGGTGACCTCTCCATGGCTGTGATGAGATAGCCGCACTCCTCCCGAAGATCGGCAAGCCTGGTGTATGCCGGGGAGCTGGACTTGCACGTGTTGAGGGAGGTCCTCAGGTCCATGGTCAGGCCGGCAGCGGCGGGTGAGGTCTCACAGGTGCTAGCAGCAGTTGACTGTTGGGAAGTCATCTTGTAGTAGTGACGATCGTTGATGGAGCTCAGAGAAACTAGCTGGTGTGCTGGCAAGGACTGATGCTCTGTCGGCCCGCGTCTCGGGTTTTATGCCCCATGCGCCATCTTGGATTATGTGTGGAGGGGGAAGATTGAAGGTCAGACTAATTTAGACCGTTGAAGGTCAGACTAATTTAGACCGTTGAAGGTCAGACTAATTTAGACCGTTGAAGGTCAGACTAATTTAGACCGTTAACCGCTTTTTGTTTGGTGTCCGCTTACGTGTTTTTGGCGGGAGGGGTGATGTAGTTGGGGTGTAATGCGTAACAGTCTGAGTTAGTCCATCGATTTTTGGTACGCCACTCGCTTTTTCAATCCACATGTTTTCCAATTTATCGAATAGATTTTTTACATTTTTAAACATTTCACCTTCTTTGTCCAAATATAACCCACACATATTCACCATTTCCGCTCCGTCATACAACTCCATTTTCAATAGTAGTGGTCCGTTGTTTGCTGGTTTTTGTACTGCGTATAGTTTTCCATCTTCCATCCATGAAACAATAGGCGAATCGTCTGTCGGTTCCGGTACCCATCCTGGTTTTTGCGTGATTTCCATCTTTTGATTTTTGGCTGGTGATGTTTTCCTTTTTCTGCTGCTGCTGTTTACCTTTTTACGGTTTTTCGCTGGTGCTGGTGGTGCTGGTGGTGGTGGTGGCGGGCGATGGTGGTAATGCGTTATCGTTTAACGCGTTGATCTCCTCCATAAACGAATTAAGGGATTCGTTGATCGATCCGTGAGCACTCATGTCTGTACTGTTTAGGGATGGTGCGCGATCTGAAGTTAATACAGTAAGGTGACTGTCCCGGTTTTCATTGGTCACGTGGCTGTGAGCTACTAATAATATTCATAACTCGGTTTGGTGTTTTGCAACGAGTGATGTTCGACAATAGCCACAATGATACAGGCTTTTGATCTTGTCCCATTGCGGTTTGTACACGCTAGTTGTTTTTAAAACAAATTCAGGTTTGTTTGGGTTTTGTTCACTTGGTATGTCATCGTAATATATGAAAATGCACTTACGACAACACCTCTCTACAAAGTCTGCCCATGGTGATGGTTTGGTTTTGAAGTAAATCAGTTCTATTGTTACGTAGTTTTCAGCGTAATAGCTCATGAGTTTATTACACAAGTCGAAGGGTATACGCTCCTCTAGTTCGTAGATGTCCGTAATAACACTCGATGTTTTCACACACAACACTCACGCACTGCTCAAAAAGAGATTTCATTTTTATTTTTTATTTATAAATTAAAAAAACTTAAGAAATTAGTAAAACAGTTTGACGGTGGTCTGTACACTAAGCTAGAGCACACAATGATGTACAGGAGTTTTTCATGTCTCGCTAGCGTAGAGAAACCCCAGAATGTGGTGGGGGGTTATGACGTATTCACAGTCCCCTCCACCAAACTATCGACCTAGCGTCATTCTCTGTTCCAGTCGCCACCGAGATAACTTACCCAAAATGTCTCAGCCTTAGCCTTTAACATCGCAACAAACAGTGGTGGTGGACCAACATCATCAATGGGGAACAGATGTTCCGATAGACAATTGGTGGATGTATTGGAAACGGTTGAAACTGATATACGGCATCAATTCGATGGTACATCAACTCAAGCTCTAGTCGAGGGATTTGAGCATGCAATGTCAAACTACAGCACGACGATATGTCACGAGCCGCAGACACCGGAAGAAGAGGCGTATGTTCGGGGACTATGGATAGCCTCCAAACTGTTTGGAGTGTTATCCAGTTTCGGCAAAAGCGACAGCACTACCAGCCAGTTCCAGTCGACAAATATTAATATTGCTTTTGTATAAATAAAACTTGTTTTTCCTTAACACTTTAAAATAAAGATAAAAGAAAAAACAAACAATTAAATAGCACCACAATTAAGGTAGATTAACCATGGGCTGAAACACTCAAGGTTATCTACATGGGTGGTCCTCTCCCACCACATCCCACCATATCCCACCACATCCCACCACCCTGGGGGGAGAGGGGGGGATTAAATTAAAATTAGATGAAATTAAATTAGATGAAATGAAATGAAATTAGATTTGATTAAATTAAATTTCATAAAATTAAAATAAATTAGATTTAATTAAATTATTATGTTAATGAAGGGGGGGGGTAATTAATTATGCAAATGAGGTAATCAATTATTCAAATGATGGGGGGGGTAATAATTATGCAAATGAGGTAATCAATTATTCAAATGATGGGGGGGTAATTAATTATGCAAATGAGGTAATCAATTATTCAAATGATGGGTGGGGGGACTAATTATGCAAATGAATCCCACCACATCCCACCACCCGCAGAAACGGCTAATCATAACTACTAGCAGACCTACATACTCAGCGAATTTCAATCATGCAAAAACATATTTAGATCGAACATAGCAAGATATATGACATGTTTATAGCAAGATATGTCACTTATATACCTCATGAGGCGGCTCATAGACGTTATGTTAAAAGCGCATATTAATCTCTACTCACAGAAGTTCGTTTAGAGTGTCATGTATTGATAGAGCCGTGCTGACTTCAAATACGTGAGCTTGGGTATTACAAAATTTGACTTTTAAAATAAAATTATTTCATACTTTTTAGAGCGTTTAAAGTCTGTTGTTTTTTTACCAAAAAGTAATTATTTCATACTTTTTAGTGAGTGGTTATTTTTGTCTTTTATGTTTGATTTAATGGCGGTTGTAGAGTACCATTAACATATTCCACTCCAGTTCACTTTGGTGATCACTTAATCACTTAATAGATCACTAAACTGTATTACTGTATTTTCTGAACTCATTTTTCGGACGGGATAGAACAGAATCCCAAGCAAATTGACCGCAAACTCCCAGGTAAATGACAATGTATATAGTATACGCATTCTAATTGACTATACTGTACTGTAGTTTACAGCTATTAGCTATGTGTTGTATGAATATGACTGTATAACATAGAAAAGTCGCCAGATTTTTGAGAATGTAATTGTTTGACACCGAGTATGTACCAGTTCCTCCACGTTTACCGTTTAAGAGATATTAATCTATTGTCAATGGCCTTTTTAGTTAGCTTTAAACAGTTGCTCTTGATCCTGCTCAATGCAAAATGTCAATTTGTAAGAACTGGAATAGATTGCCTCTGTGCTTAGCTTAATGTATTTATTAGTTTTTGTGTGTTTCTATTCTAAAGATACAAACCGATATATCAGACAAAATTTACGATTTCATGTCTTTACGTTTTTTTGTTTTACAAACAACTTTATTTTTTCACGATAAAAATTGTTTTTTAGGGACTAATACTTAAAACAATTTTTAAATCAGATCTACTAAACATTAAGACCTTATTGCTTCAGCATAGCCTTGGAACATTCCTAAAACTCTGATACAGCGGTCATATTATAAATATCTCATGTGCAAAGTTACAATATTCTATTCAAAACTCTCAAATTTGGCCACAGATTTTCTCTGTCTGTTTAGTGCAGACTTGGCACCTGGCAAATGATAAATAATTTCAATTATATACATTTACAAAACTGTCCAGGGATTTACTCATAAGATCAATCAGGTTTCAAAGTGTGATGCTTGCACGTTAGCACTATAAGTTATTCGATAAGATATATAAAAATAAATTTTCGTATGTTTCAACCTGCAAAACACACTGTATAGGAATTGGAAACGTCCATGATGCAATTTAAACTCAACTTGCAAAGCTATTTGGGGATTTTTTTCAGAGTAAACTGCAAGAGTGCTCACACACCATGAGAAACTAAACATTTGAGGTACTTCTGCTTCCAAATGCATCACTTAAGCCACAGTAAAACCATTGACTTTGAATCTCTTGAGACATCCCACTCATACGGCGCAGCTGTAGCGATCGGACCTGAGCCAGGATCGGTTGGTTCAGTTAGTTCGTCTGAGCCTCCGCGAGACAGCGCAGCGGACGGTCTTAGTTCATGGCATCGCCACAAGATAGCGCCCTCTACGGCTGTCAGTCCCCCCTTACTCCCCACTCCCCTCCCCGCTCCTCGACCACCGCTTCCGCTGCCGCTGCACCCGCCGGCGCCGTGAACTCAAGTTCCTCCCACCACCTTCCACCGTAGAATGTGAATTCTTTTTAGAGCTACCATTCCGACGAGGACTAGGAGGCTGTCCGGTCGGAGGTGACCCCAAAACATTTGTTCATTTAGTGACTTAATGACTAATCCGTAAAAAAATAGTTAATAGTTGATTTTTTCTCTGTTTCGTTTAGACAATCTTAAAGTAAATAATTACCTATTCTTTAGTTAACTGTTTGTAGAACGGTTTGTTTTGAAAACAACGGGAAATAGTTTGAAACAAATATTTAATACTTGATCTACCTGTTTCGGTTATACAATCTTAAAGTATATAATTATTTTGTAGTAAACTGTTTGTACAACGGTTTGTTTTGAAATAATGGTAGTTTTTATTATGTTATTTATAATTTGTCCACAACATGAATGATACATAGCTGTTTATAAGTGACTGGCCCGTGTCGTCACTTATTAAAAACCTAATAAAATAGGCTTTATCGAGTTATACAGTCATTTTATCCTTTGTTCTAATATATGTAGACAATACTGAGAAGTAAAATTAAATTAAATTGCGTAATGTTAAGAGCGTTTACCTGTGAATTTCAAAATCATTTATACAATTTTATAACCATAAAACAAATCAGGCTTATTAAGGAAACTCGTCTGGTAGTCCGGAAGGACGATTGACTCGAAAATTTGCCTTACGTGATTAAGAAATCCAGATTAAAATGTGTGTTTAGGAAAAATAAAGTACAAAAAGATGTGTGAACACGGATTTATTTTCCCTCTAAAATTCTCACTTTCTTGTGATACCCGCCATGCTTCCCTCCAGGTTTACGAATGTCATTTGAAATTCCTTTCACCTTCCAAAAAAATTTGACTGTTAAAATTTTTCTGATCAAGAACATTCTGTGAGGGTAGCAATCGCTGCCGCACTTCATCCAATTTTTGAAGTTCTTAAAAATTAGTTGTCTACATTTGAAGGGGTCCCGCGTAAAATGTTCTAAACGACAAAAACCTAGTTTTGAGTAATCAACGGTTGAAAGTTGAATTCTAAAATTCACGGTTTTTTTAAGGTTGGAACTTATAATCATGTATAATCTTTTAACACCCTATTTATAACATCAAAATGTAGCATTATATTGAATTTGTACCTGCCATCAAGCATTTTAAAACATTTTACGTGTTTTTTAGGGGTTAAAACGTTCTAAATGACTGGCGCTTGGAACGTTTTCTGACGGACTGCTCTTCTACTTTGGAAGAAAAAATGAGGGAGAGTAGGAATACCAACAGAAACAAAAATAAAACTGAATATAAAACAATTTTAGCGAATTTCCTTAGAAATAAAGCTATTACCGTCGTTTTAACAGAACAGAATGGACAAAAAATATCCGTTCAGGGTGACCTCAGCAATCATATTAATATTTATATTAATTGACAGATTTTTATGTGTACTTTCTGGATATGAAGTGAGTTTTTTGTGAAAACGCATTTTTACCTGCAAAAATCACGATTTCTTTCAAAATTTAACATGGGCTTATATGGGAAATAGAATTTTCATTTTTTGAGTTTTGTTAGCACGATAACTCTCGTAAATATCCTCCGATCGTAACAAAATTTGGTACAGACATGTAAAACTAGATTCTCTTGGACGAGTTCGTAAACCAGCCAGATCGACATATCCAAAGTGGGGTAAAGGCCCCATTTTACCCCCCAAAAATGGGTTTTTTGAGTTTTTCAAATTGAAAAATTATATTTATCCAATTATTGTTTGCACCATTGGATTTAGCTCGAAAAAACAAACAATTTGGTACCTTCAATCGTTTCTCTAAGTCCATTGGTCTCCTAGATATTGCCACTTCGCATTTTTCCCCCTGTGTTTTCAGTATCAGGGCAGCAGAATGTTAGCTTACCCAATTTCGTATTTACTCTCTACTGAGGTTTTCAAGAAATCGCTTTGAGTGATTTCTCAGTTTATCAACGTATTTAATAGAATTTTGGTTTTTTAAACAATTATATGTTAAAAATTAACATTCTTGCCTACTTCATTATATGAAATATTTGTTTTATTTCATCTAAGTCATTTACCAATATTTCTTTACTAAGTTTTTGTAAAACAAGCTATAATATATTATTTTAATATTTAAATATATCACTTGTTTATTTTTCTTTTTTTCGTAATAATGGATTAATTACTGGTTATTTTGTAATTGGAAATTCGCTGAGTACGCAGGTTTGCTGCGACGGGGGTATTATTTATGTAAAAGTACAAAAACGTAATGTTGTTAATGAAATGTGATACGTCATTTTGCTAAAAGTTATCCACATGTGGTGCTTAAAACGTTATTCTACCCACCTCTTTTGGGGGCTATTTCCAGGCCTTGGCTTCTTATTTTTTGAAATAAAGGGTAATCCAACTTTTCTATATTCAATCCTGGTCTTATCCTTCCACTTTCCAATATTTACTTCACGTCTTTTATTTTTATTTACGCGATTTTGGTCCTTGGGTGACAACGCAACGACCGGCGGGGATTCCATCTTTTGGCGAATAGAACGTTATTACCCAGAAAGTCCGTGCAGTCCCGCGAAGCACGCAAACTTTGACAGACGAAATCAGGGCTACCAACTCAAATATCTTCAAAACAAAATATACCACGGTGTAGCTCATGTCCTGGAGAACCTTTTTCACTGAATATCTCCGATTTTGAAATTTTGTCTCTTAGAACGTTTTACGGGGGACCCCTTCATTTGGTTTCAATTTTTTCCTTATCCCTACAGTAGAAATGTTACGATATTTAGGCGAATACTTTGTAATTCTATTAGATTTTTGATCAGCCGCCATTTTGTAAAGAATGGACCTTTTGAAGTGCGGTTTGAAGCATAAAACTCTACTTGAATAGCCCTTTAAAATGATGTAATCGACCTGCGCTTACATTTAAGATTTTGTACCGCCTCCTTGTGGGCCGTCCCCCACTGGGGGCCAAGAGTCAGTAAACACACCTCAGAAAGAAGTTTTTTTTTACATAGGAGTGACTGAGCAAAGTTTTATTTCTCAAACCGATTTGGTTAAAAAATATTAAGTCGTTCCGGGACTTGTTTTACACACTGTATAGATGGTATTGGTTTTATTGTCATTGTATTGACGTACCTCCTATACAAAGCCGTAGCCAGGAGGTTTTTTTGGGGGGGCTCCGTGGTTACAGGAAGTGAAAAAAATAACTTTCTAACCTTTCATTAAAACACAATTTCAACATTTTCTGGGGGGATTTTGACCCCTTGTCCCCCCATTGGCTACGGCCTTGGTCCTACACCCATACCCATGCACTTCGTCGTAAAATTACAATTACGCCATAACAGGACAAAATGGCCGTCGGTAGAGTTCGCCGTGACAACAGGTTTACCTAATAACGGGAGTTTCAAACGTAAAACGAGACAATTGGTCATTTTAATATAAAAAGTCGTGTCCCAAAAGTCCTGGGCCAGTTCAAGTAATAGTTCTGAAGAGTATAAAAAGTTATAAAAGTATATAAGTTTGATTGTTTAAAAATATTTCTGTTTAACAGCTCTGAAAAACATAATTTTTGCCCTAGGCTACATGTCTACTGACGTGTAGAGATTATAGACATGTAAATTAGTATTTTTGGGGAAGAGGTTGACCCAAATTTTCAGACCCAATTGAGGAACTATTCATTGAGAAGTGCGCTTATTAAAATTAACAAAAATCTTTAATATTTCAGTAACATTGTAATAAATCTAATAACAACCTAATATCCATTGCAGAAAAAAACCAATGTAGTTTACTGCCGCAGACGTAATAGATCACGTGAAACAAAACAACAATAAAACTACGCCTCACAAAGATCAATGTTTCAGGTATCAAGTATCACTCACATCCAAAGCCAACCAATACACCAACGCAACTGTCAACAGTGTTAAGACCGTGGTGTCAATTCCCGCCTTTTTCATCAACACATTTCTTGGGGAGGGGGTGAATTGAAATAGTTTCAAGGCCAAGAGTTCTGGCATGCGCAAGCGATTTTAGCAAGCCGTGGAGGTAAATTTTTTTCACCTGCCACAACTGCTTTGCACTTTGCCATATTGCGCCTCTGGTTCTCAAATGAAATATGAATATATAATATTGCAAAAATGTTGATACAACTATATTCTTACTTACCTCCATTAGACATAATGCATTATAACTAGCGGCAATTTTTGGGGCCCACGCCGTCCATAAGCCCAATGCTAAAATTAACATTAGTCTTATGGACGGCGTGGGCCCCAAGAATTGGCGCCAGTTATACATAAATTTAAGTTTTCCCAGTTCCAGGTGGGGCGTAACGGCGTAGCCCCTTGACTGCTATTTAAAGTAAATCGATACCTGTTATTTAATTTAGATATCTTTTAAAGCTAGTTATCATCGGCTATTTAAAATAGTCACACTGATTGCCAGTGTATTTTATTCTATAAATACAGTTACCCAGCTTATGATTGTAAAGTCAATAAAATTGTATCTACATCGGAACGGTTCTTGCTTGGTATAGAGATTACTTGGGGAATTTCATTCAGTTACAAATACAACTAATTGTATTCTTAAACAATAAACAACTATTATTCTACAGATGTTTGTGGTTGGTGTTGTTCCTTTAATTATGGTTGAGGTGTGTTTAAAATAACACCCTCGAAGGAAAATGATAAGCTTTATAATTTTCCTAATGATTACCAACATAAATAGGAAAGAATAAATAAACTCTTAATCGTTTCCTATTCTTGGGCTCTGTCCTACTCTATGAATTCCGAGCGCAAGGCTTGTGATTCAGAGGCGGTGACGGAATCGTAAACAGATACATCGGCGAAGTGAAAGGTGAGCTCACGGCGCTGGCGCTGCGTCAGCGACAGCGGGGTGGGGGGAGAGAGGGGTTAGGCACGTCAGTTACGTCATGCCACGTGTGCGCGCGCGGCACTGAGGGCGGAGCCGGGCGAGCTTCAAGCTATGGCCGCTAGGAGCGACACTGCATGGGAGGCTTTACCCGACTAGTTCGGATGAAATCCGCTACGCTTGTTGACGACAGATTTTTGTACAGAATGAGATGTCTCAAGAGATTCAAAGTCAATGGTAAAACGTTAAGATTAAGACTCATTCTGCTTCATTATCTGATCTTCCATAGTCATTGAAAATTGATATGTGATGTCCATCATAGCCTGGCTTTTTCATAACATGGTAGAGAATCTTAAATCTTAGTGTGTTAAGTCATGCTTTTTGATCTACACTTTTTAAAATTAACCCTAAAAAGGTATCGTACGTAATTTTTTGTCCGATTTTGCAATCAAATGACCTTGAGCCCTGTACCGTCAGCAGTGCTTTTCGCGCTATAGGTTTGATCTAATTTGACAGTATTATGGCTGTTCTTAATGTATTTCCAAATTTAATTGAAAAATACGTTACATTTACGTACGATACCTACAACAGTAAAATGTGCTTTTCAATGGACTCTTATGGAGCTTATTCCCTAAAATTATAATGGAGCTAAAGACATAATGTAAGTTTATTATATTGTAAATAATATTATCAATGTTTTCTTGTGTTTGGGGTGCCTTCTAATATTTCATCAAACATATTTTAATTTTTAACCACAGGGTAAAATTTACGTATCGTTACCTTTAGCGTATATTTTAATAACGATACCTTTTTAGGGTTAAGTAATAATCACAAGTTTTATTTAAGAATTGACTTTGTTTTTCTACATATTAAATCATAAACATGAAGACAAACTGTTTTGACATTATAATATCAATATGAAGCAGCTGATCATATGCCTTATAATTAAAAACATGTGGCAGCTGTAATAAAATTAAGCTGTCCACTTTTGTTTTGCAAACAAAAAGTTGTTAAAAATATTTAATTTTTTTAGGTTTTTAGCATTTTTCTCCTAAATAAATATTACAATGAAACAAAATGTTATATGTGGGACGAATGGGATATCACCCCGGTTATTTTGGTGGTAGAATCACGTTGATTGGTAAAAGTATCGCAGAGAAATCTGTGAACATCCCTAGAAAAAAAACATATCCCAAGACGAATTGAGAACCTCCTCCTTTTGTTGGTAGGTGGGGGAAGTCGGTTAAAAATAAGTGAAGCCCCTGTAATGTGCTGCACCAGTAGCCAACTACAATTGACACGATCGGCATATCAGGTTGAACCAGGCAAAACTCCGTTCCGTGGAATACGTATACCTTGGGGATTCTACCAATACTGATTGAAATGCATTTAAAGACGGCAGAGTGACTATTCTCCCAGCAACATATGTCGAAAGTCCGCGACATATGAGCATGAGTGCGCTCATGATGCTAAGTTGGATGTACGTCATTATGGTACACCAGATCTGTTTATTACATTCACGTGCAATTCAAATTGGTCAGAAATTCTACAAGAATTATTTCCTGGCCAATCTCCCATTGATCGCCATATTACCACAAGAGGTTTTAACAGAAAATGAAGTTACTCATGGATTTTATTGCTAAGCGTTGCGTGTTCGGTGAGACGCATTGTGGGATGTATTCAGTAGAATGGCAAAAACGTACTCGCTATGAGAGGTACAGAACATAATCAATAGTAAAGCATTATTCAAGTCAAGATATTTTAATATGTAATCAAACAGAGGATCGCATTAAGTTATCAGCTTAACTTTCACAAGCTCCTTTATTCAATATAGAAAATAGTATTAACATAAGTGCTTCGGATTCTAATTATAAGAAAAGGATTTGAATCGCTCAACAGGATAAAATAAAATATTGGAAAATATCTAGAACAATTGAACAGGATATTAAAAGTTGTAAATAATTATTAATCAATAAAACAATTATATGATCTGGACAATCATAAGATTTTAAATTGTAAATAACAAATATTCCGTCTTACCTCAGAGCAACTGGTCGCTGTGCCCCCAAGGAAGTTGGGGGCAACACTGGCTTCTCTGAACTAGTAACTAGGCCCTGTCGAAAGAGCTAGCAACCAGAATCAGCAGAATAACTGTTGAGTATCATCAAATACCGGACTCTATGTGCCAATTACACAAGCCTGGTATGGGAGTTGTGAAACTCCTTTAACAGGTCTCAATCTCTATAGTACGGTAAAATTAGGTGAAAAATTCCATAAACCCAAAAAAATTTGCACAAGCAAGGAATTTGGTAAAAATGTTGGGTATATCTTCCTTTTGAACAAACTTAAAGTCCCCTAAAATTGGAGCTGTGCTACGGCCGCCATCTTGGAAAATGGCGGCAAATTTATGTATTTTTGCCTATAGCTCCTTTATTATTGGAGATACAGGAAAAGTTTCCAATAAAAAATGTAGCCCATTTAAAAATACACATTATTGAGCATTATAATTTTTTCTCTAAACCCAACGGTTTTTGAGTTATTTGCGATTAAGTATAGTTAAATCGCGGCTTTTCCCGTTATACAAAAATTTTAGAAAAGAGTCACTCAACTGCAGTTCTTATCATTGTTTTTTTCAGCCTATCATCTTTGAATCGCTACCCATTATTGTTGGGTGATTGGTTCTTAATTTTGACAGGGTTCTCATTTTTGACCGCCATCTTGAATCCGCCATATTGCATATATATTATTTTTCTCAAAAGTAAAGATGGTGTTGTGATACATCATTATAGACTAGATTTTTGGCCTAAACTCAATTCTGAAATCCGTTTTCAAAATTTGGATTCGCTAAAAAGATATGCTCAAATACAAATTCAGCACTACTACACTTAAAATTACACTCAGGACTTAGTTACTCAGCGATTTAACGGCTTTTTAGTGAGCTATTGATAAAAACTTGCAGCATATATTGTTTAGAACCGGAGATTTAAGATAAATAATCCAAAATAATATTCTAAGTATGAGATATCCATAAGAAATGAATATGGCTGAAATGTATTTCCCAAATAATCAGCACAAAGAAGATATTTAATTATTTTTTAGACATGTTAAGGCTGAAGAAGTTTTGTGAAAATGTAGTGAATCACGCACATGAAACAAACTTTGGTTTATTCGGTGATTTTCTCATGAGGAATCAGTAGGATTTAAAATAACAAGGTTGCGACTGACTTTTCACATGTTAAGTTTGATGTATTTTTTCAGTTTACACTTTATGCTTAGTTTGTTAACTTGAGTAGTGAATAAGCAGTCACAGCCGTCCTCTTAAAACCACCCAACTGAATAAATATAATATTCAAATATAAAAGTAGTTTGAGAACTCCAAACGGATACCAATAATTGTACGTTATTATTATTATATAGAAATCTTTTATTAAATTTACATATTTTTGGCATAGCAAATTCCTATAAAACAAGGAATACTGTTTATAAAATTGTGTTATTGTTATTACATAAATGGTTTCTTATTATTACTATTATTATTATTCCACTGAATATATTATTTATAGTCGAAGTAAAATGTGTATTACATACAGTTGTTTGTGTGACTGACTCCAAGTATGATAAGTTCTGATGATGATTTATGACAGTATTCAATTTATTATTTATATTTAAGTATTTTCACTATTCCATCCAACAAAAAATCATAAATAATTCAACTTTAATGGAACTATTCCCTTATTTCGGTTCTGTTCGGTTCCCTGCAGGTTCTGTTTTGTACAGGGAATTGACTGTTGTAAGTTAGGCCTAGTAGTTTTGAATCATTACATTAGCTGTATGTATGCCACCGAGTATAGTTAATAATCTTCAATCCCCCATCCAGCGTTTTAAAATGTGCAAGCCATCGGAAACGATGCCAAAATCTTTGTTAAGACGATAAACAATCAGCTGGACTCGTTTACACCACACACTTTGTTTTGAATGCCAGCATAAATGGGGCAAATTATTTTATATTATTAATACGCTACATGAAAACTTTGCTCACGATAAGGCTTTTTTTAATTTTAAGACTTACCCCCACTTATTATACATCAAAACACGCGTCCCTAAGTGCAGGTTCAAGTCAGCACGCGTCCCTATTATACAGCACAACAAGTCTTGATCCATCTCACAGACGTTTAAAACGTCTAAAAATTATACGTCAAAAATTTAACCTTAAATAAGACGTTTTTACTACGTCTTCGAATACACGTCTTAATTGGTTACGTTTAGAAGACGTGATTTTTAAACTCATTTAAGACTATGTTATTTAAACTACTAGAGGGTGTTTAAAAAATGTTCTCAGATTTAAAATTTTAATTGAACCTAAGATGTATTTTATTTACTCATTTATTCAACACTACCAAAATTCAGCTTTTGTACTTTGCGAAAGAGATACAAAATTAATTTTAGATGTATAGAAGAAAGTTTGAAGACGTATACGAAAGTATAAAATTTGCTATAGTAAACATAACAACGAGAATCAGGGGGGCCCGGAGGCACACGAAATGAGCAAAAATGGGGCCCAGTGTCAGACGATATAGACAAAATAGGGGCCCAGAACCACTCGCGATTAGTAAAAAAATGTCATCAGGATAAGGGGCCCGGGTTTTACAGTTGCACAGGGGCCCGAAAATCCTTTGGGTCCCTGACAATCTGGGCCAATCTTGTAGACTTTCAAATTTAAGTTTATTCATGACAGTTTTTTTTGTATACCATTTGCCTCATAAAGGGATAAGGGGGAGGAAATTCACAAGGCTCATGAAAATGAAAAATTCCCTTAATATTTATATGTAGACTGAATATAAATAAAAAAAATAATTTTACTTTTATGAGAATTCTTATTTTCCGTCAATCATTAGTATCAGTAAGATAAATAAATTAAAATGTTATAAAACGTTTTAACGAAGTCATTTATTTTAATTTTTAACTCTGAGCATGGTGTAAGAACGCTTTTAAATACTCAGAATAAAGCTTAAAGACGTAAGCGAACGTTTTTGTGAATGTAGAACGGATTAAATATGATAATAAGATAAAATATAGTTATAAGTCACAAGAGGTATCCTCCTTGGAACCGGTGAAATTGTAGATAAAGGAACCCATCATAATATGAGATAAAACATAAAACCCATCATAAATCAGCGAGCCTACCAACGTTATTGCCGAATTTCTTGAACAAAAACCTACGAAATTAATTTTTTAATTTGCAGCCTAAAGAGTGAATTTTCACTTAAATGAGCTTCCTTATTTTCTGTGAAATACAGTAAACCAAAATTCATTTGAATTTCATAGACTCTTTAAATAAAAAATATCTTCTTATTTTAATGACGATCAAGATAAAATGTTTGCAGATTAATTTTTTTCCCTTTCGTTGACATATTAAAGCTTTCTTCTAAGCATCTAATAATCTAAGAAGGATTTAAGATGCGCAGAATATAGCTTAAATACGTCAGCGTACGATTTTGAGAATTTAGATCGGGTTCCACCACACTTGAAATAAGAAAATAAAACATATTTATAAGACACAAGAGGTGTCCTTCCTGGAATCGGTAAATTTATTGTAGATGAAGAAACCCATCTTATTCTGAGACAAAACCCATCATAACCCTTAACAGCGATCGCAAGCTTTTCAACATTACTGGCAAACTTGTATGAAAACTTCCGAAATTAATTTATTTCTTAGTAGCCTAAAGAATACATTTTCACTTTAATGAGCTTTATTATTTTCTGCAAACCAAACGGTAACCGTGAAAATTCATTTGAATTTCATAGACACTTTAAATAAAATTTATATATTTTTAAGGATAATAATCAAAGTTCAATATTTGCTAAATTTCTTTGACGTTCGTTGAAATATTAAAGCTTTCCTCAAAACATCTAAGAATCTATGAAAGATTGAAGATGTGCAGAATATAGCTTGAAAACGTCAGCGAACGATGCTGAGAATGATGTGCGTGTTGAGAGCGAGTCCTCCCGCGGATGGAATAGGAAGAACAGTTAGTTGTAAGATACACAAAGGTGTCCTTCCTAGAACCGGCCCCGGCGGACGTGTTGGAGACAAAGAAACCCATCATGTTATGAGAAGTTAAAGTTTAACAGTTGAGGGCTCGTATGATGCTAATCAACTTTATCGTTTGTGAATTTCTCGTACGAAGATCTTTGAAACTGATTTATTTCTTTGCAGCCTAAAAAATGAAATTTCACATTAATGGCATTCTTATTTTCCTTGAATTATACAGAAATATGCAAGAAATAAATTTTAATTCCATAGATATTTTAACATGTCATTATTTTTTTAGTTTACAGGGAGGATCACAGAACAATTATTCGAAAACCTCGTAGACGTCTTAAAGCTTTCTTTTAGGCATCTAGGAAGATTTTAGGATGCGTAGAAGGTAGCTGTAATACATTTGCTAAATATAGTGCCCAAGTTCGACAAAATCAGATACAATAAAAAAATCAAATATGTCGATACAAGATATGAACATAGTAATCTTGCCTGTAATATCTGTTTGTAGTATGGTATGACGATTTTTAATGGTAGCGATGCTGATTGTGACATATAAAAATGTTTCCATGGTTCATTTAGGTTTTGGCTAAAAAATTATAGCAACTGTGAGCTCACCATAGTTAATTAGATAGCTGTAAATGAAACAAATGATTGTTCTCTTGCTTGGATTATATTCAGAACAAATAGTTTCTCCCAAATATTACATAATTTATAAAAGGAACATTATAAATTTTAATTGTCTTTAATTTGATTCACAAAAATACTGAAAACTTAATGCTTAATCTGAAGCCCTTTTTTTATATAAATAAATTGATAGAAGTCGTTCGGCAGTCGTATGCCAATTTATTGTGACCTACCGTATGAATAATAAACATATTTAAATTTTATCATAATGTAGCCCCAAAATCAGCGATCAATATTGTAAGTTTGCTTATACACTTTTGTATTTGAACGAACAGTGAACCTTAATTTAATCTAATGTGCATATTGAAAAGATATTGTGGGGTATTCCAAATCACGAATGTACTAAATGCCCAGGTTAAAATTTACTAATATATTTATTAAACAAGTAAAGGACCTGAAGGTTCGTTATAAAACTTAATTTGAACTTAATTAATGTAAGCCTGAACGTCCTGTACCTGGACGATTTGGACCAGCCATTTAAAATTTGTAACGAATCTGCAAGACCGGTACTAACCTAGACTTTTGTACATTCCATTAAAATAAAATTTGACCTGAACATTATGAACCTACCCATTAGTTCAAAGAAAACAAATTATTACGGGGCGCTGTCGTGATGAGGATAAGGGAGACAGGGTTCCCTCAAACGAGCTTCGAAGCACTAAACAGTCTTAAAATATTTTAAATAGAATCGAATTATAATTTGGTATGGTAATTGTTTTCATGGTGTCCAGGAGTTGTAGTGATAAATATTATTGTTTTATGATAAGGCAAAATGTCAATCCAAGCCCTAATTATGTTTCCTTTAAATTTTTGCGTCACAAACACATATTCCATACACATTATTAAATAATATTAAGGGATACAATTTTTATCCCTGCCTCATTCGTTTTTCAATTTACAATTTTTAGAATTAAAAAAAAAAATTATAAAGTACTGTATGCTCCCTATCTCGCCTCAGAGCAAACATATGCCATTAGTCACCGATGTTATGACGACAACGGCAGCCATCTTGGATTCAACCAAGTGTGCCCCAGATGTATGTCATGATTCATCTCCATGGTTTAACACAACGTACCTACCTACATTAGTACATACGTATTTCGATTACATATTCAACCCAAAAAAACAATAATTTTACTGAGGTTCTTAAAAGATTCTTTACCTTAGAATATAAATGTAAAATATAAACGAAAATAAATATGTTCTTTCTTAAATATACATTAAAAAATTAACAGCACACCGAAATTGCGCCGCATACCAAACTGACGAAAAAGGTTCACTAATCCCGTACCGATGGAGGGTGGCAGGTACCTGAGGACTGCAACACCACGCAATGACTCAGGGATGTCCCCCCCCCCCCCAAACTGACCAGTTGACGAACCACAAAATATTTGTACTCCACAAATGATTTGTCAGTTTTGCATAAGACACCTAAGCGAGCCGACATCTTTGCATTTGTGTTGTGATTGCCTTATGTATGATTTTATGCCGATTTTAGTTTTTCCATTATTGTATTCTTTTTAATAAAACAGAAAAGCCTTAGGGCCACTTTTTATATTACGACATTTGATTTGTATAATTTAACCAGATCATTCTTGTAATAATAAGTGACTACTAAGAATACAACAATGTTTAACTACAATCATCTTAAAATTACGGGTGAGTTATTTGAATAGTACATATGCTACAAGTTTACGAAAGAATTTTGATATGCAAAATTCAAAAACGAAGAGCTGAACTTTAGAGCGGGTGCTTTTGTAAGTTTAACTAACATTATTGTTGGCTGCAATCGTCTTATTTGCACTACCTACTTTATGCATAGACCGACACACTGCGGATTAGGAAGTGCTGATCGAAAAAATTGTATGAATTAGCCTGGTTCCATTGCTCACTCGCCATTTCCCTTCAAGGGGCGATAATGAAGGGTTTTGAGGGATTTCTTGTGTTTCAGCTTCGAAGGCGAGGCGAGGAGTCAGTCCTTGCCTCCCTCAAGTGATTCTAGGAAGGACTACAATGCAATATCGGTTTACCCCTGGGGCAAGATTTAAAGTCACCTGGGGCGTAATTTCGGTGTCTACGTGGATGTTGCGGCGCAAGTTCGGTGCGCCCGACCCATCACGGCTTGGCTCGTTTTGAAAACGCGTTTGCCGGGGAAATACTCGGCTGCATAAGTATGAAAAGCTGTGTTGAAATGTTTAATTAATAAGATTTACTCAATAATTAGTAAATTAAAACACTAGTCAAGTTTCAACAAATTGCTCATTGGTTTCATAGTTCATATTAGTCTTGTTAGTTCGTTTCATGTAGTTTATATTACGGGTTATTTTTCTAAAAGTACGATTTAAGAATAAAAAACTCTATTCTCTGAGTTTAATTTAGAATAACTATGCGTAAAAACACATACAAAACAATCCTGAAGAGGTCCTCTAGCCATCTTTCTTGAGAACATTTGTCTACTTTCTTGTCACGATTGTCATGACATTAGTGATTTTATAAATATTTCTAAATTCAATGAAAATGAAAATTGTAGTCAGACTTCACTGAGTATTGTTCATCAAAACATCCGTAGTTCTAAAAAGAACTTTGATGAATTTCTTGTTGTCTTACAAGGTTTAAATTATAAGGTATCTTGCATTATCCTAACCGAGGCATGGGTGAGCGAAGAAAGCTTTATAATACCCCTCACGTGTTACAATATATTTGAGTCACTCAACAGTCTTAATCAAAGTGATGGTTTGGTTGTATACATTGATGATTGCTTATCGGTGTCCTGCAGTCAGCCGTTGCTTGGCGGCGTCGCTACGAGCCTATCACTGACCTTTGACTGGGCCGGTAGACCATGCGAACTCCTTTGTACTTATCGAAGTCCCAGTTCCTCGTTACCTCAATTTCTTAACGGTCTAAGAGAATATTACTCCGGTAGTAATAAAAATGGTGGCTTAAATAATTTAAAGCATATGATGGAGAAGTAAATGCAATAACCTATTAACAACGGAAGTTAACAGCGTATTGGAAATAAACAATCGATAATTATTATCAATCACAGGGTTCTCAAGTTCTGATAGAGAGGTTTCGTGTGAGTACACCAAAAGATCTCCAAGGGAATAGTGCTCCCGATATTTTTCATAAAAGTTATTCTACATTAAGAACAATGAATGGTTCGTTTATAATGCAAAAATCGTGTTTTAAAAAATTAACTCGCTCTAAACATAATAAGATAATTAAAATATGTATTATTTGAAACTTGTGCACGAACTGCAATTGACTAATGATTGGAATACAGTTTACAAAAAATGTTTAATCGTGTGTATTACGTTTCTATCGCTTTATGAATAGTATGTTTAGCAGCCTGCAACCAGGTCAGAAAATTAGGTTTGGCGTGCTCGACATCGTGTTTTGAATTCGAGGCAAAGTCAAGAACTAGAAACGATCGAGAGCTGCAAAGCTCTTTCGGTCCCAGGTGCGAAAAATACTATTTCATAAAGCGATTAAAACGAAAAGCATGATAAAAAGTTTCAGTAAACTGTATTACAATGACCGGTCACAGTTCAAGCACGAATTTCCAATGACTTTTAACTTATTCCGTCTTATTCATGAAGCGAGTTAAGTTTTTAAAACACGATTTTTACATAAAAAAATTTCCATTTACTCTTTTGGTTCAGAATAAATTATCTAATAAGTATCGGAAACAATATTACTTTTGGGAATCTTTTAAAGTACTTACTAGCGTCTTTTAGTGAACACTTTTTTCTACTACACTACACAATGAAATAAACCTTATACATCATTTAAAATCTGAATATTTGTTTGATAAACATGAAAACGAAACATTGAGGTTATGAGCGAAGATTCTTTATCAAGGCTGCTAAAACATGGCAGTATTGACAATCATATAATAATGATAATAATCGTTGATGTCACCATCATCAATATTGTGACATGTATAAAATGTATACAAAATATAATATTTATTATATTAGACAAGGATTTTTTCCATAAGATTTTTGTGCTCCCTTTTTCTCAGCCTCTGTGCAACATAGTGAAAATCCAAGCACACCGATAGAATTGTATTTTCCTGTAGATGACCACAATCCCATTAATAATCAAATTAGTATTTTAGACATGAAGAAAATTTAATTTAAAATAAAAAAAATTAACATTGGTCTAATGAGTTGTCATGGTGGTAATAGAATAACAAAACAGAACTGTACATTTGTCACCATATGTAGCTGTCTTTACATGTTATTTTTCCATGTGGTCGGAAGGAAGGGAAGTTGAAAGTGAGGGAAGGAATGAGTCGAGGGAGGGAAGGAGAGAACTGCGCTAAGGGGTGTATAGGATAATATGATTTGGTATCTGTATTTTTACTTTTCTCTGAATCAATAATCAGTTAATAGTTTATATTTAAATATGTATTTTATGATTTTTCTACTATTATTCTTCTACGATTCTTAATTGTATACGAGTTGTCGTTAGCTCAATTGCGAAAGCTAACAATGGTAAACATCTTATTAATTATAGGCCTTATGTATGTTGGTGGCATGTAATAAAGAGTTATATGTACGATAGGTTAAGATGGTTACGAGGTATTTTGTAAAGTTATTCTTTTCTCATAGTGCGAATCGCGTAACATATTTTTCAAAGAGGCAAAAGTTAGGCTGCGATTCAAACGAAAGTGTACATATGTCTCGCAAAACAGCTGCACTGCCACTCACTGTCAATTGTGTTTGGTATATGTTGAATTTTGTGGAAAATATCGAAAACAATAGTAGAAAAACAAAGTTCATATGAATTGACAGTAGTGACATTTTTCTAAGCCCTCCATTTGAACAAATATTTCAAAAGTCACTCCGAACAAGAGCGCAAGTGTTACTTGCTTGTAAAATGAAAAAAACAAGTTTGACGTGAAAAAATACTGCCAAAGATTTTCAGAGGCCTCATTTTCTATTTTTTTAATATAATGAAAACGGTTTCTGGTAAAACATATTTTGTCTTCAAATTCAACACGAAGTATTAGTAGCCTACTTAGTACTCGTTTAATGCAGTTAACCTCTTGTGTCAAAGCATTCATGAAAACCTAAAATACAGAAATCCATTCTGGTAACTGAGAAATTACTATGAAAATATTTACATGTGGAGAATTATTTTACTATAAGGAAAGTTTGACCGTAACAAATATTATACATAAAAGAAAATGTTTACTATTTTTAGGAAGAAATTACCCATACCCAATTACCAATGACCCTTCACACCCTTACCAATAAACCAGATTACTCCCGTGGCTTCGCCCACGTTCAAAATGATAGTAAGATATTTTCATAATAAGATTCTATTTACATTGGTTATTTGTACATGCAAATATTATCAATATTTTTTATAAAGAAATAATTTTTAGATTTGTTAAAATTGTGCAGCTGTTAGTTATCTTAACAAATGAGTACGTTGTTAAAACTGATTTGCTTAATATGACAAACAAACTCACAAACTTTTACACTTATAGTATTAGTACGATAATACAATATAATTAATTTGTCATTAGAATAAAATTAAACTTATTCAGTTTATGAGCTTATATGAGGCATGTCAAATTAAAATTTAAAATCCTTTGGGGTTTGGTTCGCTAAAGAATAGGTTTTTTACCGAATATGCTTTTTGCTGTTGAGAAAAAACCTCATGATCTTTAAAAAATGTATCGAGTTTTTCGCAAAACTGTACTCTATATAATACCTTAGGCCGAAAAGTTAGGGTAATTATGTTTATTTATTTATCTTTGTTTAGCCTCTTTTATCCGTCCACCCACCAGAAAATATTAAAAAATAATCGGTTAACTAGTTCATGGTACCACTCGATCAAGCAAACATAGCCAATGATACGGAAATCGTGAGATTAAAAAAAGGTAGAAAGTTTAGAACTTTTGTGTAAGACACATTTTGATAAATATAGGATTGTTTGAAAATATTATATCATAATATTAGACATATGTGCCCAAAGGTTTGTAGGCTACCAGATTTTCACTAAATCGTAGAGGCCATAATCGATATTTTTCTATAGTTCATTTATGAAGGTATATAAAAATATATTTAAAATATATTTTATCACGCCAAATTTTAGCGAGATCAGATTTTTAAGGATATTTTTAACGTTTAATTGAAAAAGAGGTAAAATTTAGTTTTTTTATCCATTTTCCATCAGGATTACGAGGGCCCAACGCCCCTGGAAATACTACTGGAACTACCCTGAAACTACTGGAACTACCCTGGAACTATTGGAACTACCCTGGAACTACTGGAACTACCCTGGAACTAGATGTTTACCGCCGATATATAGAAAAAAATCTATTGTATCCAACCCGGTTGATGTATACTAAACCTTTATCATTATTGAATTTTATTACCAGTTTAAATGATAGCTCGATAAATTTTCATAGATAATTATGCATTTTAAGGAAACAAGCAAACCAAATAGTGCATTGTGACATGTTTTTAATTTGAAGCAAATATATTATTATTTCAACAGTTAGTTTTAGCGAATTTCACCTATAGGGAAGAAGCTATTACCGTAGGTCTCATGATAAGACCTAAGCCCAAGACCATGATAACTTTTCGTTTTAGGGCTCCCAGAAGCAAAAAACACAATTCGTTCAAATTTCTAGATATATACATTATATATATATATAGGTATATATTATATCAGTCCGTACGCGCGATAACTTTTGACAAAAAGGTCCGATCTCAATGAAATTTGCTACATACGTATAAAGCGACATTTATTACTTCGAGTTCGAAAACCAGCTGGATAAGTTTGCTCCAAAAAGGTTTTTTTGACAAAATAAAATTTATTTTCAAGATTTAACACCTTTTCACTAATCATTTTTAAATTTAATTGTCAAAATTGAATTCAGCTTTAAAAATCAAACAATTTAGCATTTTGAATTATTATTGTACGTCAATCTTGCTTAGATATTGGATAGTATTAGATGTGCTAAACACAGTACGTTGTTCAATATTATTTTAAATTTACCCCCCAAAAATATAGTCAC
>JAQJVK010000320.1:0-105000 GCA_035578135.1 Flexamia atlantica
AACGTCACAAAAATAAATGACGTCACAAAATACATAACGTCACAAAAATAAATGACGTCACAAAATACATAACGTCACAAAAATAAATGACGTCACAAAATAAACCAAATAATGACGTCACAAAATACATAACGTCACAAAAATAAATGACGTCACAAAATACATAACGTCACAAAAATAAATGACGTCACAAAATACATAACGTCACAAAAATAAATGACGTCACAAAATACATAACGTCACAAAAATAAATGACGTCACAAAATACATAACGTCACAAAAATAAATGACGTCACAAAATACATAACGTCACAAAAATAAATGACGTCACAAAATACATAACGTCACAAAAATAAATGACGTCACAAAATACATAACGTCACAAAAATAAATGACGTCACAAAATACATAACGTCACAAAAATAAATGACGTCACAAAATTAATTACGTCACAAAATACATAACGTCACAAAAATAAATGACGTCACAAAATACATAACGTCACAAAAATAAATGACGTCACAAAATTAATGACGTCACAAAATACATAACGTCACAAAAATAAATGACGTCACAAAATTAATTACGTCACAAAATACATAACGTCACAAAAATAAATGACGTCACAAAATACATAACGTCACAAAAATAAATGACGTCACAAAATACATAACGTCACAAAAATAATTGACGTCACAAAATAAATAAAGTCACAAAAATAAATGACGTCACAAAATACATAACGTCACAAAAATAAATGACGTCACAAAATACATAACGTCACTAAAATAAATGACGTCACAAAATACATAACGTCACAAAAATAAATGACGTCACAAAATACATAACGTCACAAAAATAAATGACGTCACAAAATACATAACCTCACAAAAATAAATGACGTCACAAAATACATAACGTCACAAAAATAAATGACGTCACAAAATTAATTACGTCACAAAATACATAACGTCACAAAAATAAATGACGTCACAAAATACATAAAGTCACAAAAATAAATGACGTCACAAAATACATAACGTCACAAAAATAAATGACGTCACAAAAATAAATGACGTCACAAAAATAAATGACGTCACAAAATACATAACGTCACAAAAATATATGACATCACAAAATACATAACGTCACAAAAATTAATGACGTCACAAAATACATAACGTCACAAAAATAAATGACGTCACAAAATACATAACGTCACAAAAATAAATGACGTCACAAAATACATAACGTCACAAAAATAAATGACGTCACAAAATTAATTACGTCACAAAATACATAACGTCACAAAATTAAATGACGTCACAAATACAACGTCACAAAAATAAATGACGTCACAAAATTAATTACGTCACAAAATACATAACGTCACAAAAATAAATGACGTCACAAAATACATAACGTCACAAAAATTAATGACGTCACAAAATACATAACGTCACAAAAATAAATGACGTCACAAAATTAATTACGTCACAAAATACATAACGTCACAAAAATAAATGACGTCACAAAATACATAACGTCACAAAAATAAATGACGTCACAAAAATTAATGACGTCACAAAATACATAACGTCACAAAAATAAATGACGTCACAAAATACATAACGTCACAAAAATAAATGACGTCACAAAATACATAACGTCACAAAAATAAATGACGTCACAAAATACATAACGTCACAAAAATAATTGACGTCACAAAATAAATAAAGTCACAAAAATAAATGACGTCACAAAATACATAACGTCACAAAAATAAATGACGTCACAAAATACATAACGTCACAAAATTAATGACGTCACAATAATTAATTACGTCACAAAATACATAACGTCACAAAAATTAATGACGTCACAAAATTAATTACGTCACAAAATACATAACGTCACAAAAATAAATGACGTCACAAAATACATAACGTCACAAAAATAAATGACGTCACAAAAATTAATGACGTCACAAAATACATAACGTCACAAAAATAAATGACGTCACAAAATACATAACGTCACAAAAATAAATGACGTCACAAAATACATAACGTCACAAAAATAAATGACGTCACAAAATACATAACGTCACAAAATTAATGACGTCACAATAATTAATTACGTCACAAAATACATAACGTCACAAAAATTAATTACGTCAAAAAATACATAACCTCACAAAAATAAATGACGTCACAAAGTACATAACGTCACAAAAATAAATGACGTCACAAAATACATAACGTCACTAAAATAAATGACGTCTTAAAATACATAACGTCACAAAAATAAATGACGTCACAAAATACATAACGTCACAAAAATAAATGACGTCACAAAATACATAACGTCACTAAAATAAATGACGTCACAAAATACATAACGTCACAAAAATTAATTACGTCAAAAAATACATAACCTCACAAAAATAAATGACGTCACAAAATACATAACGTCACAAAAATAAATGACGTCACAAAATACATAACGTCACTAAAATAAATGACGTCACAAAATACATAACGTCACAAAAATAAATGACGTCACAAAATACATAACGTCACAAAAATAAATGACGTCACAAAATACATAACGTCACAAAAATAAATGACGTCACAAAATACATAACGTCACAAACTAAATGACGTCACAAAAATAAATGACGTCACAAAATACATAACGTCACAAAAATATATGACGTCACAAAATACATAACGTCACAAAAATAAATGACGTCACAAAATACATAACGTCACAAAAATAAATGACGTCACAAAATACATAACGTCACAAAAATAAATGACGTCACAAAATTAATTACGTCACAAAATACATAACGTCACAAAAATAAATGACGTCACAAAATACATAACGTCACAAAAATAAATGACGTCACAAAAATTAAAGACGTCACAAAATACATAACGTCACAAAAATAAATGACGTCACAAAATTAATTACTTCACAAAATACATAACATCACAAAAATAAATGACGTCACAAAATACATAACGTCACAAAAATTAATGACGTCACAAAATACATAACGTCACAAAAATAAATGACGTCACAAAATTAATTACGTCACAAAATACATAACGTCACAAAAATAAATGACGTCACAAAATACATAACGTCACAAAAATAAATGACGTCACAAAAATTAATGACGTCACAAAATACATAACGTCACAAAAATAAATGACGTCACAAAATACATAACGTCACAAAAATAAATGACGTCACAAAATACATAACGTCACAAAAATAAATGACGTCACAAAATACATAACGTCACAAAAATAATTGACGTCACAAAATAAATAAAGTCACAAAAATAAATGACGTCACAAAATACATAACGTCACAAAAATAAATGACGTCACAAAATACATAACGTCACAAAAATAAATGACGTCACAAAATACATAACGTCACAAAAATAAATGACGTCACAAAATACATAACGTCACAAAAATAAATGACGTCACAAAATTAATTACGTCACAAAATACATAACGTCACAAAAATAAATGACGTCACAAAATACATAACGTCACAAAAATTAATGACGTCACAAAATACATAACGTCACAAAAATAAATGACGTCACAAAATACATAACGTCACAAAAATAAATGACGTCACAAAATACATAACGTCACAAAAATAAATGACGTCACAAAATTAATTACGTCACAAAATACATAACGTCACAAAAATAAATGACGTCACAAAATACATAACGTCACAAAAATAAATGACGTCACAAAAATTAATGACGTCACAAAATACATAACGTCACAAAAATAAATGACGTCACAAAATTAATTACGTCACAAAATACATAACGTCACAAAAATAAATGACGTCACAAAATACATAACGTCACAAAAATAAATGACGTCACAAAAATTAATGACGTCACAAAATACACAACGTCACAAAAATAAATGACGTCACAAAATACATAACGTCACAAAAATTAATTAAGTCAAAAAATACATAACCTCACAAAAATAAATGACGTCACAAAATACATAACGTCACAAAAATAATTGACGTCACAAAATAAATAAAGTCACAAAAATAAATGACGTCACAAAATACATAACGTCACAAAAATAAATGACGTCACAAAATACATAACGTCACAAAATTAATGACGTCACAATAATTAATTACGTCACAAAATACATAACGTCACAAAAATTAATTACGTCAAAAAATACAAAACCTCACAAAAATAAATGACGTCACAAAATACATAACGTCACAAAAATAAATGACGTCACAAAATACATAACGTCACTAAAATAAATGACGTCACAAAATACATAACGTCACAAAAATAAATGACGTCACAAAATACATAACGTCACAACAATAAATGACGTCACAAAATACATAACGTCACAAAAATAAATGACGTCACAAAATACATAACGTCACAAAAATAAATGACGTCACAAAATTAATTACGTCACAAAATACATAACGTCACAAAAATAAATGACGTCACAAAATACATAACGTCACAAAAATAAATGACGTCACAAAAATTAATGACGTCACAAAATACATAACGTCACAAAAATAAATGACGTCACAAAATTAATTACGTCACAAAATACATAACGTCACAAAAATAAATGACGTCACAAAATACATAACGTCACAAAAATTAATGACGTCACAAAATACATAACGTCACAAAAATAAATGACGTCACAAAATTAATTACGTCACAAAATACATAACGTCACAAAAATAAATGACGTCACAAAATACATAACGTCACAAAAATAAATGACGTCACAAAAATTAATGACGTCACAAAATACATAACGTCACAAAAATAAATGACGTCACAAAATACATAACGTCACAAAAATAAATGACGTCACAAAATACATAACGTCACAAAAATAAATGACGTCACAAAATACATAACGTCACAAAAATAATTGACGTCACAAAATAAATAAAGTCACAAAAATAAATGACGTCACAAAATACATAACGTCACAAAAATAAATGACGTCACAAAATACATAACGTCACAAAATTAATGACTTCACAATAATTAATTACGTCACAAAATACATAACGTCACAAAAATTAATTACGTCAAAAAATACATAACCTCACAAAAATAAATGACGTCACAAAATACATAACGTCACAAAAATAAATGACGTAACAAAATACATAACGTCACTAAAATAAATGACGTCACAAAATACATAACGTCACAAAAATAAATGACGTCACAAAATACATAACGTCACAAAAATAAATGACGTCACAAAAATAAATGACGTCACAAAATACATAACGTCACAAAAATATATGACGTCACAAAATACATAACGTCACAAAAATAAATGACGTCACAAAATACATAACGTCACAAAAATAAATGACGTCACAAAATACATAACGTCACAAAAATAAATGACGTCACAAAATTAATTACGTCACAAAATACATAACGTCACAAAAATAAATGACGTCACAAAATACATAACGTCACAAAAATAAATGACGTCACAAAAATTAAAGACGTCACGAAATACATAACGTCACAAAAATAAATGACGTCACAAAATTAATTACTTCACAAAATACATAACATCACAAAAATAAATGACGTCACAAAATACATAACGTCACAAAAATTAATGACGTCACAAAATACATAACGTCACAAAAATAAATGACGTCACAAAATTAATTACGTCACAAAATACATAACGTCACAAAAATAAATGACGTCACAAAATACATAACGTCACAAAAATAAATGACGTCACAAAAATTAATGACGTCACAAAATACATAACGTCACAAAAATAAATGACGTCACAAAATACATAACGTCACAAAAATAAATGACGTCACAAAATACATAACGTCACAAAAATAAATGACGTCACAAAATACATAACGTCACAAAAATAATTGACGTCACAAAATAAATAAAGTCACAAAAATAAATGACGTCACAAAATACATAACGTCACAAAAATAAATGACGTCACAAAATACATAACGTCACAAAAATAAATGACGTCACAAAATACATAACGTCACAAAAATAAATGACGTCACAAAATACATAACGTCACAAAAATAAATGACGTCACAAAATTAATTACGTCACAAAATACATAACGTCACAAAAATAAATGACGTCACAAAATACATAACGTCACAAAAATTAATGACGTCACAAAATACATAACGTCACAAAAATAAATGACGTCACAAAATACATAACGTCACAAAAATAAATGACGTCACAAAATACATAACGTCACAAAAATTAATGACGTCACAAAATTAATTACGTCACAAAATACATAACGTCACAAAAATAAATGACGTCACAAAATACATAACGTCACAAAAATAAATGACGTCACAAAAATTAATGACGTCACAAAATACATAACGTCACAAAAATAAATGACGTCACAAAATTAATTACGTCACAAAATACATAACGTCACAAAAATAAATGACGTCACAAAATACATAACGTCACAAAAATAAATGACGTCACAAAAATTAATGACGTCACAAAATACATAACGTCACAAAAATAAATGACGTCACAAAATACATAACGTCACAAAAATTAATTAAGTCAAAAAATACATAACCTCACAAAAATAAATGACGTCACAAAATACATAACGTCACAAAAATAATTGACGTCACAAAATAAATAAAGTCACAAAAATAAATGACGTCACAAAATACATAACGTCACAAAAATAAATGACGTCACAAAATACATAACGTCACAAAATTAATGACGTCACAATAATTAATTACGTCACAAAATACATAACGTCACAAAAATTAATTACGTCAAAAAATACAAAACCTCACAAAAATAAATGACGTCACAAAATACATAACGTCACAAAAATAAATGACGTCACAAAATACATAACGTCACTAAAATAAATGACGTCACAAAATACATAACGTCACAAAAATAAATGACGTCACAAAATACATAACGTCACAAAAATAAATGACGTCACAAAATACATAACGTCACAAAAATAAATGACGTCACAAAATACATAACGTCACAAAAATAAATGACGTCACAAAATTAATTACGTCACAAAATACATAACGTCACAAAAATAAATGACGTCACAAAATACATAACGTCACAAAAATAAATGACGTCACAAAAATTAATGACGTCACAAAATACATAACGTCACAAAAATAAATGACGTCACAAAATTAATTACGTCACAAAATACATAACGTCACAAAAATAAATGACGTCACAAAATACATAACGTCACAAAAATTAATGACGTCACAAAATACATAACGTCACAAAAATAAATGACGTCACAAAATTAATTACGTCACAAAATACATAACGTCACAAAAATAAATGACGTCACAAAATACATAACGTCACAAAAATAAATGACGTCACAAAAATTAATGACGTCACAAAATACATAACGTCACAAAAATAAATGACGTCACAAAATACATAACGTCACAAAAATAAATGACGTCACAAAATACATAACGTCACAAAAATAAATGACGTCACAAAACACATAACGTCACAAAAATAATTGACGTCACAAAATAAATAAAGTCACAAAAATAAATGACGTCACAAAATACATAACGTCACAAAAATAAATGACGTCACAAAATACATAACGTCACAAAATTAATGACTTCACAATAATTAATTACGTCACAAAATACATAACGTCACAAAAATTAATTACGTCAAAAAATACATAACCTCACAAAAATAAATGACGTCACAAAATACATAACGTCACAAAAATAAATGACGTAACAAAATACATAACGTCACTAAAATAAATGACGTCACAAAATACATAACGTCACAAAAATAAATGACGTCACAAAATACATAACGTCACAAAAATAAATGACGTCACAAAAATTAATGACGTCACAAAATACGTAACGTCACAAAAATAAATGAAGTCACAAAATTAATTACGTCACAAAATACATAACGTCACAAAAATAAATGACGTCACAAAATACATAACGTCACAAAAATAAATGACGTCACAAAATTAATGACGTCACAAAATACATAACGTCACAAAAATAAATGATGTCACAAAATTAATTACGTCACAAAATACATAACGTCACTAAAATAAATGACGTCACAAAATACATAACGTCACTAAAATAAATGACGTCACAAAATACATAACGTCACAAAAATAAATGACGTCACAAAATTAATTACGTCACAAAATACATAACGTCACAAAAATAAATGACGTCACAAAATACATAACGTCACAAAAATAAATGACGTCACAAAATTAATGACGTCACAAAATACATAACGTCACAAAAATAAATGATGTCACAAAATTAATTACGTCACAAAATACATAACGTCACTAAAATAAATGACGTCACAAAATACATAACGTCACTAAAATAAATGACGTCACAAAATACATAACGTCACAAAAATAAATGACGTCACAAAATACATAACGTCACAAAAATAAATGACGTCACAAAAATTAATGACGTCACAAAATACATAACGTCACAAAAATAAATGACGTCACAAAATTAATGACGTCACAAAATACATAACGTCACAAAAATAAATGATGTCACAAAATTAATTACGTCACAAAATACATAACGTCACTAAAATAAATGACGTCACAAAATACATAACGTCACTAAAATAAATGACGTCACAAAATACATAACGTCACAAAAATAAATGACGTCACAAAATACATAACGTCACAAAAATAAATGACGTCACAAAAATTAATGACGTCACAAAATACATAACGTCACTAAAATAAATGACGTCACAAAATTAATTACGTCACAAAATACATAACGTCACTAAAATAAATGACGTCACAAAATACATAACGTCACTAAAATAAATGACGTCACAAAATACATAACGTCACAAAAATATATGACGTCACAAAATTAATTACGTCACAAAATACATAACGTCACAAAAATAAATGACGTCACAAAATACATAACGTCACAAAAATAAATGACGTCACAAAATTAATGACGTCACAAAATACATAACGTCACAAAAATAAATGATGTCACAAAATTAATTACGTCACAAAATACATAACGTCACTAAAATAAATGACGTCATTAAATACATAACGTCACAAAAATAAATGACGTCACAAAATACATAACGTCACAAAAATAAATGACGTCACAAAATTAATTACGTCACAAAATACATAACGTCACAAAAATAAATGACGTCACAAAATACATAACGTCACAAAAATAAATGACGTCACAAAATTAATGACGTCACAAAATACATAACGTCACAAAAATAAATGATGTCACAAAATTAATTACGTCACAAAATACATAACGTCACTAAAATAAATGACGTCACAAAATACATAACGTCACTAAAATAAATGACGTCACAAAATACATAACGTCACAAAAATAAATGACGTCACAAAATACATAACGTCACAAAAATAAATGACGTCACAAAATACATAACGTCACAAAAATAAATGACGTCACAAAATTAATTACGTCACAAAATACATAACGTCACAAAAATAAATGACGTCACAAAATACATAACGTCACAAAAATAAATGACGTCACAAAATACATAACGTCACAAAAATAAATGACGTCACAAAATTAATTACGTCACAAAATACATAACGTCACAAAAATAAATGACGTCACAAAATACATAACGTCACAAAAATTAATGACGTCACAAAATACATAACGTCACAAAAATAAATGACGTCACAAAATACATAACGTCACAAAAATAAATGACGTCACAAAATACATAACGTCACAAAAATAAATGACGTCACAAAATTAATTACGTCACAAAATACATAACGTCACAAAAATAAATGACGTCACAAAATACATAACGTCACAAAAATAAATGACGTCACAAAAATTAATGACGTCACAAAATACATAACGTCACAAAAATAAAAGACGTCACAAAATTAATTACGTCACAAAATACATAACGTCACAAAAATAAATGACGTCACAAAATACATAACGTCACAAAAATTAATGACGTCACAAAATACATAACGTCACAAAAATAAATGACGTCACAAAATTAATTACGTCACAAAATACATAACGTCACAAAAATAAATGACGTCACAAAATACATAACGTCACAAAAATAAATGACGTCACAAAATACATAACGTCACAAAAATAAATGACGTCAGAAAATACATAACGTCACAAAAATAAATGACGTCACAAAATTAATTACGTCACAAAATACATAACGTCACAAAAATAAATGACGTCACAAAATACATAACGTCACAAAAATAAATGACGTCACAAAAATTAATGACGTCACAAAATACATAACGTCACAAAAATAAATGACGTCACAAAATTAATTACGTCACAAAATACATAACGTCACAAAAATAAATGACGTCACAAAATACATAACGTCACAAAAATAAATGACGTCACAAAAATTAATGACGTCACAAAATACATAACGTCACAAAAATAAATGACGTCACAAAATACATAACGTCACAAAAATTAATTAAGTCAAAAAATACATAACCTCACAAAAATAAATGACGTCACAAAATACATAACGTCACAAAAATAATTGACGTCACAAAATAAATAAAGTCACTAAAATAAATGACGTCACAAAATACATAACGTCACAAAAATAAATGACGTCACAAAATACATAACGTCACAAAATTAATGACGTCACAATAATTAATTACGTCACAAAATACATAACGTCACAAAAATTAATTACGTCAAAAAATACAAAACCTCACAAAAATAAATGACGTCACAAAATACATAACGTCACAAAAATAAATGACGTCACAAAATACATAACGTCACTAAAATAAATGACGTCACAAAATACATAACGTCACAAAAATAAATGACGTCACAAAATACATAACGTCACAAAAATAAATGACGTCACAAAATACATAACGTCACAAAAATAAATGACGTCACAAAATACATAACGTCACAAAAATAAATGACGTCACAAAATTAATTACGTCACAAAATACATAACGTCACAAAAATAAATGACGTCACAAAATACATAACGTCACAAAAATAAATGACGTCACAAAAATTAATGACGTCACAAAATACATAACGTCACAAAAATAAATGACGTCACAAAATTAATTACGTCACAAAATACATAACGTCACAAAAATAAATGACGTCACAAAATACATAACGTCACAAAAATTAATGACGTCACAAAATACATAACGTCACAAAAATAAATGACGTCACAAAATTAATTACGTCACAAAATACATAACGTCACAAAAATAAATGACGTCACAAAATACATAACGTCACAAAAATAAATGACGTCACAAAATACATAACGTCACAAAAATAATTGACGTCACAAAATACATAACGTCACAAAAATAAATGACGTCACAAAATACATAACGTCACAAAATTAATGACTTCACAATAATTAATTACGTCACAAAATACATAACGTCACAAAAATTAATTACGTCAAAAAATACATAACCTCACAAAAATAAATGACGTCACAAAATACATAACGTCACAAAAATAAATGACGTAACAAAATACATAACGTCACTAAAATAAATGACGTCACAAAATACATAACGTCACAAAAATAAATGACGTCACAAAATACATAACGTCACAAAAATAAATGACGTCACAAAAATAAATGACGTCACAAAATACATAACGTCACAAAAATATATGACGTCACAAAATACATAACGTCAAAAAAATAAATGACGTCACAAAATACATAACGTCACAAAAATAAATGACGTCACAAAATACATAACGTCACAAAAATAAATGACGTCACAAAATTAATTACGTCACAAAATACATAACGTCACAAAAATAAATGACGTCACAAAATACATAACGTCACAAAAATAAATGACGTCACAAAAATTAAAGACGTCACAAAATACATAACGTCACAAAAATAAATGACGTCACAAAATTAATTACTTCACAAAATACATAACATCACAAAAATAAATGACGTCACAAAATACATAACGTCACAAAAATTAATGACGTCACAAAATACATAACGTCACAAAAATAAATGACGTCACAAAATTAATTACGTCACAAAATACATAACGTCACAAAAATAAATGACGTCACAAAATACATAACGTCACAAAAATAAATGACGTCACAAAAATTAATGACGTCACAAAATACATAACGTCACAAAAATAAATGACGTCACAAAATACATAACGTCACAAAAATAAATGACGTCACAAAATACATAACGTCACAAAAATAAATGACGTCACAAAATACATAACGTCACAAAAATAATTGACGTCACAAAATAAATAAAGTCACAAAAATAAATGACGTCACAAAATACATAACGTCACAAAAATAAATGACGTCACAAAATACATAACGTCACAAAAATAAATGACGTCACAAAATACATAACGTCACAAAAATAAATGACGTCACAAAATACATAACGTCACAAAAATAAATGACGTCACAAAATTAATTACGTCACAAAATACATAACGTCACAAAAATAAATGACGTCACAAAATACATAACGTCACAAAAATTAATGACGTCACAAAATACATAACGTCACAAAAATAAATGACGTCACAAAATACATAACGTCACAAAAATAAATGACGTCACAAAATTAATTACGTCACAAAATACATAACGTCACAAAAATAAATGACGTCACAAAATACATAACGTCACAAAAATAAATGACGTCACAAAAATTAATGACGTCACAAAATACATAACGTCACAAAAATAAATGACGTCACAAAATAAATGACGTCACAAAATACATAACGTCACAAAAATAAATGACGTCACAAAAATTAATGACGTCACAAAATACATAACGTCACAAAAATAAATGACGTCACAAAATACATAACGTCACAAAAATTAATTAAGTCAAAAAATACATAACCTCACAAAAATAAATGACGTCACAAAATACATAACGTCACAAAAATAATTGACGTCACAAAATAATTAAAGTCACAAAAATAAATGACGTCACAAAATACATAACGTCACAAAAATAAATGACGTCACAAAATACATAACGTCACAAAATTAATGACGTCACAATAATTAATTACGTCACAAAATACATAACGTCACAAAAATTAATTACGTCAAAAAATACAAAACCTCACAAAAATAAATGACGTCACAAAATACATAACGTCACAAAAATAAATGACGTCACAAAATACATAACGTCACTAAAATAAATGACGTCACAAAATACATAACGTCACAAAAATAAATGACGTCACAAAATACATAACGTCACAAAAATAAATGACGTCACAAAATACATAACGTCACAAAAATAAATGACGTCACAAAATACATAACGTCACAAAAATAAATGACGTCACAAAATTAATTACGTCACAAAATACATAACGTCACAAAAATAAATGACGTCACAAAATACATAACGTCACAAAAATAAATGACGTCACAAAAATTAATGACGTCACAAAATACATAACGTCACAAAAATAAATGACGTCACAAAATTAATTACGTCACAAAATACATAACGTCACAAAAATAAATGACGTCACAAAATACATAACGTCACAAAAATTAATGACGTCACAAAATACATAACGTCACAAAAATAAATGACGTCACAAAATTAATTACGTCACAAAATACATAACGTCACAAAAATAAATGACGTCACAAAATACATAACGTCACAAAAATAAATGACGTCACAAAAATTAATGACGTCACAAAATACATAACGTCACAAAAATAAATGACGTCACAAAATACATAACGTCACAAAAATAAATGACGTAACAAAATACATAACGTCACAAAAATAAATGACGTCACAAAATACATAACGTCACAAAAATAATTGACGTCACAAAATAAATAAAGTCACAAAAATAAATGACGTCACAAAATACATAACGTCACAAAAATAAATGACGTCACAAAATACATAACGTCACAAAATTAATGACTTCACAATAATTAATTACGTCACAAAATACATAACGTCACAAAAATTAATTACGTCAAAAAATACATAACCTCACAAAAATAAATGACGTCACAAAATACATAACGTCACAAAAATAAATGACGTAACAAAATACATAACGTCACTAAAATAAATGACGTCACAAAATACATAACGTCACAAAAATAAATGACGTCACAAAATACATAACGTCACAAAAATAAATGACGTCACAAAAATTAATGACGTCACAAAATACGTAACGTCACAAAAATAAATGACGTCACAAAATTAATTACGTCACAAAATACATAACGTCACAAAAATAAATGACGTCACAAAATACATAACGTCACAAAAATAAATGACGTCATTAAATACATAACGTCACAAAAATAAATGACGTCACAAAATACATAACGTCACAAAAATAAATGACGTCACAAAATTAATTACGTCACAAAATACATAACGTCACAAAAATAAATGACGTCACAAAATACATAACGTCACAAAAATAAATGACGTCACAAAATTAATGACGTCACAAAATACATAACGTCACAAAAATAAATGATGTCACAAAATTAATTACGTCACAAAATACATAACGTCACTAAAATAAATGACGTCACAAAATACATAACGTCACTAAAATAAATGACGTCACAAAATACATAACGTCACAAAAATAAATGACGTCACAAAATACATAACGTCACAAAAATAAATGACGTCACAAAAATTAATGACGTCACAAAATACATAACGTCACAAAAATAAATGACGTCACAAAATTAATTACGTCACAAAATACATAACGTCACAAAAATAAATGACGTCACAAAATACATAACGTCACAAAAATAAATGACGTCACAAAATACATAACGTCACAAAAATAAATGACGTCACAAAATTAATTACGTCACAAAATACATAACGTCACAAAAATAAATGACGTCACAAAATACATAACGTCACAAAAATTAATGACGTCACAAAATACATAACGTCACAAAAATAAATGACGTCACAAAATACATAACGTCACAAAAATAAATGACGTCACAAAATACATAACGTCACAAAAATAAATGACGTCACAAAATTAATTACGTCACAAAATACATAACGTCACAAAAATAAATGACGTCACAAAATACATAACGTCACAAAAATAAATGACGTCACAAAAATTAATGACGTCACAAAATACATAACGTCACAAAAATAAAAGACGTCACAAAATTAATTACGTCACAAAATACATAACGTCACAAAAATAAATGACGTCACAAAATACATAACGTCACAAAAATTAATGACGTCACAAAATACATAACGTCACAAAAATAAATGACGTCACAAAATTAATTACGTCACAAAATACATAACGTCACAAAAATAAATGACGTCACAAAATACATAACGTCACAAAAATAAATGACGTCACAAAAATTAATGACGTCACAAAATACATAACGTCACAAAAATAAATGACGTCACAAAATACATAACGTCACAAAAATTAATTAAGTCAAAAAATACATAACCTCACAAAAATAAATGACGTCACAAAATACATAAAGTCACAAAAATTAATGACGTCACAATAATTAATTACGTCACAAAATACATAACGTCACAAAAATTAATTACGTCAAAAAATACAAAACCTCACAAAAATAAATGATGTCACAAAATACATAACGTCACAAAAATAAATGACGTCACAAAATACATAACGTCACTAAAATAAATGACGTCACAAAATACATAACGTCACAAAAATAAATGACGTCACAAAATACATAACGTCACAAAAATAAATGACGTCACAAAAATTAATGACGTCACAAAATACATAACGTCACAAAAATAAATGACGTCACAAAATTAATTACGTCACAAAATACATAACGTCACAAAAATAAATGACGTCACAAAATACATAACGTCACAAAAATAAATGACGTCACAAAATACATAACGTCGCAAAAATAAATGACGTCACAAAAATTAATGACGTCACAAAATACATAACGTCACAAAAATAAATGACGTCACAAAATACATAACGTCACAAAAATAAATGACGTCACAAAATACATAACGTCACAAAAATAAATGACGTCACAAAATTAATTACGTCACAAAATACATAACGTCACAAAAATAAATGACGTCACAAAATACATAACGTCACAAAAATAAATGACGTCACAAAAATTAATGACGTCACAAAATACATAACGTCACAAAAATAAATGACGTCCCAAAATACATAACGTCACAAAAATTAATTAAGTCAAAAAATACATAACCTCACAAAAATAAATGACGTCACAAAATACATAACGTCACAAAAATTAATGACGTCACAATAATTAATTACGTCACAAAATACATAACGTCACAAAAATTAATTACGTCAAAAAATACAAAACCTCACAAAAATAAATGATGTCACAAAATACATAACGTCACAAAAATAAATGACGTCACAAAATACATAACGTCACTAAAATAAATGACGTCACAAAATACATAACGTCACAAAAATAAATGACGTCACAAAATACATAACGTCACAAAAATAAATGACGTCACAAAAATTAATGACGTCACAAAATACATAACGTCACAAAAATAAATGACGTCACAAAATTAATTACGTCACAAAATACATAACGTCACAAAAATAAATGACGTCACAAAATACATAACGTCACAAAAATAAATGACGTCACAAAATACATAACGTCGCAAAAATAAATGACGTCACAAAAATTAATGACGTCACAAAATACATAACGTCACAAAAATAAATGACGTCACAAAATACATAACGTCACAAAAATAAATGACGTCACAAAATACATAACGTCACAAAAATAAATGACGTCACAAAATTAATTACGTCACAAAATACATAACGTCACAAAAATAAATGACGTCACAAAATACATAACGTCACAAAAATAAATGACGTCACAAAAATTAATGACGTCACAAAATACATAACGTCACAAAAATAAAAGACGTCACAAAATTAATTACGTCACAAAATACATAACGTCACAAAAATAAATGACGTCACAAAATACATAACGTCACAAAAATAAATGACGTCACAAAATACATAACGTCACAAAAATTAATTAAGTCAAAAAATACATAACCTCACAAAAATAAATGACGTCACAAAATACATAACGTCACAAAAATAAATGACGTCACAAAATACATAACGTCACAAAAATTAATTAAGTCAAAAAATACATAACCTCACAAAAATAAAACGTCACAAAATACATAACGTCACAAAAATTAATGACGTCACAATAATTAATTACGTCACAAAATACATAACGTCACAAAAATTAATTACGTCAAAAAATACAAAACCTCACAAAAATAAATGATGTCACAAAATACATAACGTCACAAAAATAAATGACGTCACAAAATACATAACGTCACTAAAATAAATGACGTCACAAAATACATAACGTCACAAAAATAAATGACGTCACAAAATACATAACGTCACAAAAATAAATGACGTCACAAAAATTAATGACGTCACAAAATACATAACGTCACAAAAATAAATGACGTCACAAAATACATAACGTCCCAAAAATAATTGACGTCACAAAATAAATAAAGTCACAAAAATAAATGACGTCACAAAATACATAACGTCACAAAAATAAATGACGTCACAAAATACATAACGTCACAAAATTAATGACTTCACAATAATTAATTACGTCACAAAATACATAACGTCACAAAAATTAATTACGTCAAAAAATACATAACCTCACAAAAATAAATGACGTCACAAAATACATAACGTCACAAAAATAAATGACGTAACAAAATACATAACGTCACTAAAATAAATGACGTCACAAAATACATAACGTCACAAAAATAAATGACGTCACAAAATACATAACGTCACAAAAATAAATGACGTCACAAAAATTAATGACGTCACAAAATACGTAACGTCACAAAAATAAATGACGTCACAAAATTAATTACGTCACAAAATACATAACGTCACAAAAATAAATGACGTCACAAAATACATAACGTCACAAAAATAAATGACGTCATTAAATACATAACGTCACAAAAATAAATGACGTCACAAAATACATAACGTCACAAAAATAAATGACGTCACAAAATTAATTACGTCACAAAATACATAACGTCACAAAAATAAATGACGTCACAAAATACATAACGTCACAAAAATAAATGACGTCACAAAATTAATGACGTCACAAAATACATAACGTCACAAAAATAAATGATGTCACAAAATTAATTACGTCACAAAATACATAACGTCACTAAAATAAATGACGTCACAAAATACATAACGTCACTAAAATAAATGACGTCACAAAATACATAACGTCACTAAAATAAATGACGTCACAAAATACATAACGTCACAAAAATAAATGACGTCACAAAAATTAATGACGTCACAAAATACATAACGTCACAAAAATAAATGACGTCACAAAATTAATTACGTCACAAAATACATAACGTCACAAAAATAAATGACGTCACAAAATACATAACGTCACAAAAATAAATGACGTCACAAAATACATAACGTCACAAAAATAAATGACGTCACAAAATTAATTACGTCACAAAATACATAACGTCACAAAAATAAATGACGTCACAAAATACATAACGTCACAAAAATTAATGACGTCACAAAATACATAACGTCACAAAAAAAAATGACGTCACAAAATACATAACGTCACAAAAATAAATGACGTCACAAAATACATAACGTCACAAAAATAAATGACGTCACAAAATTAATTACGTCACAAAAAACATAACGTCACAAAAATAAATGACGTCACAAAATACATAACGTCACAAAAATAAATGACGTCACAAAAATTAATGACGTCACAAAATACATAACGTCACAAAAATAAAAGACGTCACAAAATTAATTACGTCACAAAATACATAACGTCACAAAAATAAATGACGTCACAAAATACATAACGTCACAAAAATTAATGACGTCACAAAATACATAACGTCACAAAAATAAATGACGTCACAAAATTAATTACGTCACAAAATACATAACGTCACAAAAATAAATGACGTCACAAAATACATAACGTCACAAAAATAAATGACGTCACAAAAATTAATGACGTCACAAAATACATAACGTCACAAAAATAAATGACGTCACAAAATACATAACGTCACAAAAATTAATTAAGTCAAAAAATACATAACCTCACAAAAATAAATGACGTCACAAAATACATAACGTCACAAAAATTAATGACGTCACAATAATTAATTACGTCACAAAATACATAACGTCACAAAAATTAATTACGTCAAAAAATACAAAACCTCACAAAAATAAATGATGTCACAAAATACATAACGTCACAAAAATAAATGACGTCACAAAATACATAACGTCACTAAAATAAATGACGTCACAAAATACATAACGTCACAAAAATAAATGACGTCACAAAATACATAACGTCACAAAAATAAATGACGTCACAAAAATTAATGACGTCACAAAATACATAACGTCACAAAAATAAATGACGTCACAAAATTAATTACGTCACAAAATACATAACGTCACAAAAATAAATGACGTCACAAAATACATAACGTCACAAAAATAAATGACGTCACAAAATACATAACGTCGCAAAAATAAATGACGTCACAAAAATTAATGACGTCACAAAATACATAACGTCACAAAAATAAATGACGTCACAAAATACATAACGTCACAAAAATAAATGACGTCACAAAATACATAACGTCACAAAAATAAATGACGTCACAAAATTAATTACGTCACAAAATACATAACGTCACAAAAATAAATGACGTCACAAAATACATAACGTCACAAAAATAAATGACGTCACAAAAATTAATGACGTCACAAAATACATAACGTCACAAAAATAAAAGACGTCACAAAATTAATTACGTCACAAAATACATAACGTCACAAAAATAAATGACGTCACAAAATACATAACGTCACAAAAATTAATGACGTCACAAAATACATAACGTCACAAAAATAAATGACGTCACAAAATTAATTACGTCACAAAATACATAACGTCACAAAAATAAATGACGTCACAAAATACATAACGTCACAAAAATAAATGACGTCACAAAAATTAATGACGTCACAAAATACATAACGTCACAAAAATAAATGACGTCACAAAATACATAACGTCACAAAAATTAATTAAGTCAAAAAATACATAACCTCACAAAAATAAATGACGTCACAAAATACATAACGTCACAAAAATTAATGACGTCACAATAATTAATTACGTCACAAAATACATAACGTCACAAAAATTAATTACGTCAAAAAATACAAAACCTCACAAAAATAAATGATGTCACAAAATACATAGCGTCACAAAAATAAATGACGTCACAAAATACATAACGTCACTAAAATAAATGACGTCACAAAATACATAACGTCACAAAAATAAATGACGTCACAAAATACATAACGTCACAAAAATAAATGACGTCACAAAAATTAATGACGTCACAAAATACATAACGTCACAAAAATAAATGACGTCACAAAATTAATTACGTCACAAAATACATAACGTCACAAAAATAAATGACGTCACAAAATACATAACGTCACAAAAATAAATGACGTCACAAAATACATAACGTCGCAAAAATAAATGACGTCACAAAAATTAATGACGTCACAAAATACATAACGTCACAAAAATAAATGACGTCACAAAATACATAACGTCACAAAAATAAATGACGTCACAAAATACATAACGTCACAAAAATAAATGACGTCACAAAATTAATTACGTCACAAAATACATAACGTCACAAAAATAAATGACGTCACAAAATACATAACGTCACAAAAATAAATGACGTCACAAAAATTAATGACGTCACAAAATACATAACGTCACAAAAATAAAAGACGTCACAAAATTAATTACGTCACAAAATACATAACGTCACAAAAATAAATGACGTCACAAAATACATAACGTCACAAAAATTAATGACGTCACAAAATACATAACGTCACAAAAATAAATGACGTCACAAAAATAAATGACGTCACAAAATACATAACGTCACAAAAATATATGACGTCACAAAATACATAACGTCACAAAAATTAATGACGTCACAAAATACATAACGTCACAAAAATAAATGACGTCACAAAATACATAACGTCACAAAAATAAATGACGTCACAAAATACATAACGTCACAAAAATAAATGACGTCACAAAATTAATTACGTCACAAAATACATAACGTCACAAAAATAAATGACGTCACAAAATACATAACGTCACAAAAATAAATGACTTCACAAAAATTAATGACGTCACAAAATACATAACGTCACAAAAATAAATGACGTCACAAAATTAATTACGTCACAAAATACATAACGTCACAAAAATAAATGACGTCACAAAATACATAACGTCACAAAAATTAATGACGTCACAAAATACATAACGTCACAAAAATAAATGACGTCACAAAATTAATTACGTCACAAAATACATAACGTCACAAAAATAAATGACGTCACAAAATACATAACGTCACAAAAATAAATGACGTCACAAAAATTAATGACGTCACAAAATACATAACGTCACAAAAATAAATGACGTCACAAAATACATAACGTCACAAAAATAAATGACGTCACAAAATACATAACGTCACAAAAATAAATGACGTCACAAAATACATAACGTCACAAAAATAATTGACGTCACAAAATAAATAAAGTCACAAAAATAAATGACGTCACAAAATACATAACGTCACAAAAATAAATGACGTCACAAAATACATAACGTCACAAAATTAATGACGTCACAATAATTAATTACGTCACAAAATACATAACGTCACAAAAATTAATGACGTCACAAAATTAATTACGTCACAAAATACATAACGTCACAAAAATAAATGACGTCACAAAATACATAACGTCACAAAAATAAATGACGTCACAAAAATTAATGACGTCACAAAATACATAACGTCACAAAAATAAATGACGTCACAAAATACATAACGTCACAAAAATAAATGACGTCACAAAATACATAACGTCACAAAAATAAATGACGTCACAAAATACATAACGTCACAAAAATAATTGACGTCACAAAATAAATAAAGTCACAAAAATAAATGACGTCACAAAATACATAACGTCACAAAAATTAAGGACGTCACAAAATACATAACGTCACAAAATTAATGACGTCACAATTATTAATTACGTCACAAAATACATAACGTCACAAAAATTAATTACGTCAAAAAATACATAACCTCACAAAAATAAATGACGTCACAAAATACATAACGTCACAAAAGTAAATGACGTCACAAAATACATAACGTCACTAAAATAAATGACGTCACAAAATACATAACGTCACAAAAATAAATGACGTCACAAAATACATAACGTCACAAAAATAAATGACGTCACAAAATACATAACGTCACAAAAATTAATTAAGTCAAAAAATACATAACCTCACAAAAATAAATGACGTCACAAAATACATAACGTCACAAAAATAATTGACGTCACAAAATAAATAAAGTCACAAAAATAAATGACGTCACAAAATACATAACGTCACAAAAATAAATGACGTCACAAAATACATAACGTCACAAAATTAATGACGTCACAATAATTAATTACGTCACAAAATACATAACGTCACAAAAATTAATTACGTCAAAAAATACAAAACCTCACAAAAATAAATGACGTCACAAAATACATAACGTCACAAAAATAAATGACGTCACAAAATACATAACGTCACTAAAATAAATGACGTCACAAAATACATAACGTCACAAAAATAAATGACGTCACAAAATACATAACGTCACAAAAATAAATGACGTCACAAAATACATAACGTCACAAAAATAAATGACGTCACAAAATTAATTACGTCACAAAATACATAACGTCACAAAAATAAATGACGTCACAAAATACATAACGTCACAAAAATAAATGACGTCACAAAAATTAATGACGTCACAAAATACATAACGTCACAAAAATAAATGACGTCACAAAATTAATTACGTCACAAAATACATAACGTCACAAAAATAAATGACGTCACAAAATACATAACGTCACAAAAATTAATGACGTCACAAAATACATAACGTCACAAAAATAAATGACGTCACAAAATTAATTACGTCACAAAATACATAACGTCACAAAAATAAATGACGTCACAAAATACATAACGTCACAAAAATAAATGACGTCACAAAAATTAATGACGTCACAAAATACATAACGTCACAAAAATAAATGACGTCACAAAATACATAACGTCACAAAAATAAATGACGTCACAAAATACATAACGTCACAAAAATAAATGACGTCACAAAATACATAACGTCACAAAAATAATTGACGTCACAAAATAAATAAAGTCACAAAAATAAATGACGTCACAAAATACATAACGTCACAAAAATAAATGACGTCACAAAATACATAACGTCACAAAAATAAATGACGTCACAAAATACATAACGTCACAAAAATAAATGACGTCACAAAATTAATTACGTCACAAAATACATAACGTCACAAAAATAAATGACGTCACAAAATACATAACGTCACAAAAATAAATGACGTCACAAAAATTAATGACGTCACAAAATACATAACGTCACAAAAATAAAAGACGTCACAAAATTAATTACGTCACAAAATACATAACGTCACAAAAATAAATGACGTCACAAAATACATAACGTCACAAAAATTAATGACGTCACAAAATACATAACGTCACAAAAATAAATGACGTCACAAAATTAATTACGTCACAAAATACATAACGTCACAAAAATAAATGACGTCACAAAATACATAACGTCACAAAAATAAATGACGTCACAAAAATTAATGACGTCACAAAATACATAACGTCACAAAAATAAATGACGTCACAAAATACATAACGTCACAAAAATTAATTAAGTCAAAAAATACATAACCTCACAAAAATAAATGACGTCACAAAATACATAACGTCACAAAAATTAATGACGTCACAATAATTAATTACGTCACAAAATACATAACGTCACAAAAATTAATTACGTCAAAAAATACAAAACCTCACAAAAATAAATGATGTCACAAAATACATAACGTCACAAAAATAAATGACGTCACAAAATACATAACGTCACTAAAATAAATGACGTCACAAAATACATAACGTCACAAAAATAAATGACGTCACAAAATACATAACGTCACAAAAATAAATGACGTCACAAAAATTAATGACGTCACAAAATACATAACGTCACAAAAATAAATGACGTCACAAAATTAATTACGTCACAAAATACATAACGTCACAAAAATAAATGACGTCACAAAATACATAACGTCACAAAAATAAATGACGTCACAAAATACATAACGTCGCAAAAATAAATGACGTCACAAAAATTAATGACGTCACAAAATACATAACGTCACAAAAATAAATGACGTCACAAAATACATAACGTCACAAAAATAAATGACGTCACAAAATACATAACGTCACAAAAATAAATGACGTCACAAAATTAATTACGTCACAAAATACATAACGTCACAAAAATAAATGACGTCACAAAATACATAACGTCACAAAAATAAATGACGTCACAAAAATTAATGACGTCACAAAATACATAACGTCACAAAAATAAAAGACGTCACAAAATTAATTACGTCACAAAATACATAACGTCACAAAAATAAATGACGTCACAAAATACATAACGTCACAAAAATTAATGACGTCACAAAATACATAACGTCACAAAAATAAATGACGTCACAAAAATAAATGACGTCACAAAATACATAACGTCACAAAAATATATGACGTCACAAAATACATAACGTCACAAAAATTAATGACGTCACAAAATACATAACGTCACAAAAATAAATGACGTCACAAAATACATAACGTCACAAAAATAAATGACGTCACAAAATACATAACGTCACAAAAATAAATGACGTCACAAAATTAATTACGTCACAAAATACATAACGTCACAAAAATAAATGACGTCACAAAATACATAACGTCACAAAAATAAATGACTTCACAAAAATTAATGACGTCACAAAATACATAACGTCACAAAAATAAATGACGTCACAAAATTAATTACGTCACAAAATACATAACGTCACAAAAATAAATGACGTCACAAAATACATAACGTCACAAAAATTAATGACGTCACAAAATACATAACGTCACAAAAATAAATGACGTCACAAAATTAATTACGTCACAAAATACAAAACCTCACAAAAATAAATGATGTCACAAAATACATAACGTCACAAAAATAAATGACGTCACAAAATACATAACGTCACTAAAATAAATGACGTCACAAAATACATAACGTCACAAAAATAAATGACGTCACAAAATACATAACGTCACAAAAATAAATGACGTCACAAAAATTAATGACGTCACAAAATACATAACGTCACAAAAATAAATGACGTCACAAAATTAATTACGTCACAAAATACATAACGTCACAAAAATAAATGACGTCACAAAATACATAACGTCACAAAAATAAATGACGTCACAAAATACATAACGTCGCAAAAATAAATGACGTCACAAAAATTAATGACGTCACAAAATACATAACGTCACAAAAATAAATGACGTCACAAAATACATAACGTCACAAAAATAAATGACGTCACAAAATACATAACGTCACAAAAATAAATGACGTCACAAAATTAATTACGTCACAAAATACATAACGTCACAAAAATAAATGACGTCACAAAATACATAACGTCACAAAAATAAATGACGTCACAAAAATTAATGACGTCACAAAATACATAACGTCACAAAAATAAAAGACGTCACAAAATTAATTACGTCACAAAATACATAACGTCACAAAAATAAATGACGTCACAAAATACATAACGTCACAAAAATTAATGACGTCACAAAATACATAACGTCACAAAAATAAATGACGTCACAAAAATAAATGACGTCACAAAATACATAACGTCACAAAAATATATGACGTCACAAAATACATAACGTCACAAAAATTAATGACGTCACAAAATACATAACGTCACAAAAATAAATGACGTCACAAAATACATAACGTCACAAAAATAAATGACGTCACAAAATACATAACGTCACAAAAATAAATGACGTCACAAAATTAATTACGTCACAAAATACATAACGTCACAAAAATAAATGACGTCACAAAATACATAACGTCACAAAAATAAATGACTTCACAAAAATTAATGACGTCACAAAATACATAACGTCACAAAAATAAATGACGTCACAAAATTAATTACGTCACAAAATACATAACGTCACAAAAATAAATGACGTCACAAAATACATAACGTCACAAAAATTAATGACGTCACAAAATACATAACGTCACAAAAATAAATGACGTCACAAAATTAATTACGTCACAAAATACATAACGTCACAAAAATAAATGACGTCACAAAATACATAACGTCACAAAAATAAATGACGTCACAAAAATTAATGACGTCACAAAATACATAACGTCACAAAAATAAATGACGTCACAAAATACATAACGTCACAAAAATAAATGACGTCACAAAATACATAACGTCACAAAAATAAATGACGTCACAAAATACATAACGTCACAAAAATAATTGACGTCACAAAATAAATAAAGTCACAAAAATAAATGACGTCACAAAATACATAACGTCACAAAAATAAATGACGTCACAAAATACATAACGTCACAAAATTAATGACGTCACAATAATTAATTACGTCACAAAATACATAACGTCACAAAAATTAATGACGTCACAAAATTAATTACGTCACAAAATACATAACGTCACAAAAATAAATGACGTCACAAAATACATAACGTCACAAAAATAAATGACGTCACAAAAATTAATGACGTCACAAAATACATAACGTCACAAAAATAAATGACGTCACAAAATACATAACGTCACAAAAATAAATGACGTCACAAAATACATAACGTCACAAAAATAAATGACGTCACAAAATACATAACGTCACAAAAATAATTGACGTCACAAAATAAATAAAGTCACAAAAATAAATGACGTCACAAAATACATAACGTCACAAAAATTAAGGACGTCACAAAATACATAACGTCACAAAATTAATGACGTCACAATTATTAATTACGTCACAAAATACATAACGTCACAAAAATTAATTACGTCAAAAAATACATAACCTCACAAAAATAAATGACGTCACAAAATACATAACGTCACAAAAATAAATGACGTCACAAAATACATAACGTCACTAAAATAAATGACGTCACAAAATACATAACGTCACAAAAATAAATGACGTCACAAAATACATAACGTCACAAAAATAAATGACGTCACAAAATACATAACGTCACAAAAATTAATTAAGTCAAAAAATACATAACCTCACAAAAATAAATGACGTCACAAAATACATAACGTCACAAAAATAATTGACGTCACCAAATAAATAAAGTCACAAAAATAAATGACGTCACAAAATACATAACGTCACAAAAATAAATAACGTCACAAAATACATAACGTCACAAAATTAATGACGTCACAATAATTAATTACGTCACAAAATACATAACGTCACAAAAATTAATTACGTCAAAAAATACAAAACCTCACAAAAATAAATGACGTCACAAAATACATAACGTCACAAAAATAAATGACGTCACAAAATACATAACGTCACTAAAATAAATGACGTCACAAAATACATAACGTCACAAAAATAAATGACGTCACAAAATACATAACGTCACAAAAATAAATGACGTCACAAAATACATAACGTCACAAAAATAAATGACGTCACAAAATACATAACGTCACAAAAATAAATGACGTCACAAAATTAATTACGTCACAAAATACATAACGTCACAAAAATAAATGACGTCACAAAATACATAACGTCACAAAAATAAATGACGTCACAAAATACATAACGTCACAAAAATAAATGACGTCACAAAATACATAACGTCACAAAAATAAATGACGTCACAAAATTAATTACGTCACAAAATACATAACGTCACAAAAATAAATGACGTCACAAAATACATAACGTCACAAAAATTAATGACGTCACAAAATACATAACGTCACAAAAATAAATGACGTCACAAAATTAATTACGTCACAAAATACATAACGTCACAAAAATAAATGACGTCACAAAATACATAACGTCACAAAAATAAATGACGTCACAAAAATTAATGACGTCACAAAATACATAACGTCACAAAAATAAATGACGTCACAAAATACATAACGTCACAAAAATAAATGACGTCACAAAATACATAACGTCACAAAAATAAATGACGTCACAAAATACATAACGTCACAAAAATAATTGACGTCACAAAATAAATAAAGTCACAAAAATAAATGACGTCACAAAATACATAACGTCACAAAAATAAATGACGTCACAAAATACATAACGTCACAAAATTAATGACTTCACAATAATTAATTACGTCACAAAATACATAACGTCACAAAAATTAATTACGTCAAAAAATACATAACCTCACAAAAATAAATGACGTCACAAAATACATAACGTCACAAAAATAAATGACGTTACAAAATACATAACGTCACTAAAATAAATGACGTCACAAAATACATAACGTCACAAAAATAAATGACGTCACAAAATACATAACGTCACAAAAATAATTGACGTCACAAAATAAATAAAGTCACAAAAATAAATGACGTCACAAAATACATAACGTCACAAAAATTAAGGACGTCACAAAATACATAACGTCACAAAATTAATGACGTCACAATAATTAATTACGTCACAAAATACATAACGTCACAAAAATTAATTACGTCAAAAAATACATAACCTCACAAAAATAAATGACGTCACAAAATACATAACGTCACAAAAATAAATGACGTCACAAAATACATAACGTCACAAAAATTAATTAAGTCAAAAAATACATAACCTCACAAAAATAAATGACGTCACAAAATACATAACGTCACAAAAATAATTGACGTCACAAAATAAATAAAGTCACAAAAATAAATGACGTCACAAAATACATAACGTCACAAAAATAAATGACGTCACAAAATACATAACGTCACAAAATTAATGACGTCACAATAATTAATTACGTCACAAAATACATAACGTCACAAAAATTAATTACGTCAAAAAATACAAAACCTCACAAAAATAAATGACGTCACAAAATACATAACGTCACAAAAATAAATGACGTCACAAAATACATAACGTCACTAAAATAAATGACGTCACAAAATACATAACGTCACAAAAATAAATGACGTCACAAAATACATAACGTCACAAAAATAAATGACGTCACAAAATACATAACGTCACAAAAATAAATGACGTCACAAAATACATAACGTCACAAAAATAAATGACGTCACAAAATTAATTACGTCACAAAATACATAACGTCACAAAAATAAATGACGTCACAAAATACATAACGTCACAAAAATAAATGACGTCACAAAAATTAATGACGTCACAAAATACATAACGTCACAAAAATAAATGACGTCACAAAATTAATTACGTCACAAAATACATAACGTCACAAAAATAAATGACGTCACATAATACATAACGTCACAAAAATTAATGACGTCACAAAATACATAACGTCACAAAAATAAATGACGTCACAAAATTAATTACGTCACAAAATACATAACGTCACAAAAATAAATGACGTCACAAAATACATAACGTCACAAAAATAAATGACGTCACAAAAATTAATGACGTCACAAAATACGTAACGTCACAAAAATAAATGACGTCACAAAATTAATTACGTCACAAAATACATAACGTCACAAAAATAAATGACGTCACAAAATACATAACGTCACAAAAATAAATGACGTCATTAAATACATAACGTCACAAAAATAAATGACGTCACAAAATTAATTACGTCACAAAATACATAACGTCACAAAAATAAATGACGTCACAAAATACATAACGTCACAAAATTAATGACGTCACAAAATACATAACGTCACAAAAATAAATGACGTCACAAAATACATAACGTCACAAAAATAAATGACGTCACAAAATTAATTACGTCACAAAATACATAACGTCACAAAAATAAATGACGTCACAAAATACATAACGTCACTAAAATAAATGACGTCACAAAATACATAACGTCACTAAAATAAATGACGTCACAAAATACATAACGTCACAAAAATAAATGACGTCACAAAATACATAACGTCACAAAAATAAATGACGTCACAAAAATTAATGACGTCACAAAATACATAACGTCACAAAAATAAATGACGTCACAAAATTAATTACGTCACAAAATACATAACGTCACAAAAATAAATGACGTCACAAAATACATAACGTCACAAAAATAAATGACGTCACAAAATACATAACGTCACAAAAATAAATGACGTCACAAAATTAATTACGTCACAAAATACATAACTTCACAAAAATAAATGACGTCACAAAATACATAACGTCACAAAAATTAATGACGTCACAAAATACATAACGTCACAAAAATAAATGACGTCACAAAATACATAACGTCACAAAAATAAATGACGTCACAAAATACATAACGTCACAAAAATAAATGACGTCACAAAATTAATTACGTCACAAAATACATAACGTCACAAAAATAAATGACGTCACAAAATACATAACGTCACAAAAATAAATGACGTCACAAAAATTAATGACGTCACAAAATACATAACGTCACAAAAATAAAAGACGTCACAAAATTAATTACGTCACAAAATACATAACGTCACAAAATTAATTACGTCACAAAATACATAACGTCACAAAAATAAATGACGTCACAAAATACATAACGTCACAAAAATAAATGACGTCACAAAAATTAATGACGTTACAAAATACATAACGTCACAAAAATAAATGACGTCACAAAATACATAACGTCACAAAAATAAATGACGTCACAAAATACATAACGTCACAAAAATAAATGACGTCACAAAATACATAACGTCACAAGAATAATTAACGTCACAAAATAAATAAAGTCACAAAAATAAATGACGTCACAAAATACATAACGTCACAAAAATAAATGACGTCACAAAATACATAACGTCACAAAATTAATGACGTCACAATAATTAATTACGTCACAAAATACATAACGTCACAAAAATTAATGACGTCACAAAATTAATTACGTCACAAAATACATAACGTCACAAAAATAAATGACGTCACAAAATACATAACGTCACAAAAATAAATGACGTCACAAAAATTAATGACGTCACAAAATACATAACGTCACAAAAATAAATGACGTCACAAAATACATAACGTCACAAAAATAAATGACGTCACAAAATACATAACGTCACAAAAATAAATGACGTCACAAAATACATAACGTCACAAAAATAATTGACGTCACAAAATAAATAAAGTCACAAAAATAAATGACGTCACAAAATACATAACGTCACAAAAATTAAGGACGTCACAAAATACATAACGTCACAAAATTAATGACGTCACAATAATTAATTACGTCACAAAATACATAACGTCACAAAAATTAATTACGTCAAAAAATACATAACCTCACAAAAATAAATGACGTCACAAAATACATAACGTCACAAAAATAAATGACGTCACAAAATACATAACGTCACTAAAATAAATGACGTCACAAAATACATAACGTCACAAAAATAAATGACGTCACAAAATACATAACGTCACAAAAATAAATGACGTCACAAAATACATAACGTCACAAAAATTAATTAAGTCAAAAAATACATAACCTCACAAAAATAAATGACGTCACAAAATACATAACGTCACAAAAATAATTGACGTCACAAAATAAATAAAGTCACAAAAATAAATGACGTCACAAAATACATAACGTCACAAAAATAAATGACGTCACAAAATACATAACGTCACAAAATTAATGACGTCACAATAATTAATTACGTCACAAAATACATAACGTCACAAAAATTAATTACGTCAAAAAATACAAAACCTCACAAAAATAAATGACGTCACAAAATACATAACGTCACAAAAATAAATGACGTCACAAAATACATAACGTCACTAAAATAAATGACGTCACAAAATACATAACGTCACAAAAATAAATGACGTCACAAAATACATAACGTCACAAAAATAAATGACGTCACAAAATACATAACGTCACAAAAATAAATGACGTCACAAAATACATAACGTCACAAAAATAAATGACGTCACAAAATTAATTACGTCACAAAATACATAACGTCACAAAAATAAATGACGTCACAAAATACATAACGTCACAAAAATTAATGACGTCACAAAATACATAACGTCACAAAAATAAATGACGTCACAAAATTAATTACGTCACAAAATACATAACGTCACAAAAATAAATGACGTCACAAAATACATAACGTCACAAAAATTAATGACGTCACAAAATACATAACGTCACAAAAATAAATGACGTCACAAAATTAATTACGTCACGAAATACATAACGTCACAAAAATAAATGACGTCACAAAATACATAACGTCACAAAAATAAATGACGTCACAAAAATTAATGACGTCACAAAATACATAACGTCACAAAAATAAATGACGTCACAAAATACATAACGTCACAAAAATAAATGACGTCACAAAATACATAACGTCACAAAAATAAATGACGTCACAAAATACATAACGTCACAAAAATAATTGACGTCACAAAATAAATAAAGTCACAAAAATAAATGACGTCACAAAATACATAACGTCACAAAAATAAATGACGTCACAAAATACATAACGTCACAAAATTAATGACTTCACAATAATTAATTACGTCACAAAATACATAACGTCACAAAAATTAATTACGTCAAAAAATACATAACCTCACAATAATAAATGACGTCACAAAAATTAATGACGTCACAAAATACATAACGTCACAAAAATAAATGACGTCACAAAATTAATTACGTCACAAAATACATAACGTCACAAAAATAAATGGCGTCACAAAATACATAACGTCACAAAAATTAATGACGTCACAAAATACATAACGTCACAAAAATAAATGACGTCACAAAATTAATTACGTCACAAAATACATAACGTCACAAAAATAAATGACGTCACAAAATACATAACGTCACAAAAATAAATGACGTCACAAAAATTAATGACGTCACAAAATACATAACGTCACAAAAATAAATGACGTCACAAAATACATAACGTCACAAAAATAAATGACGTCACAAAATACATAACGTCACAAAAATAAATGACGTCACAAAATACATAACGTCACAAAAATAATTGACGTCACAAAATAAATAAAGTCACAAAAATAAATGACGTCACAAAATACATAACGTCACAAAAATAAATGACGTCACAAAATACATAACGTCACAAAATTAATGACTTCACAATAATTAATTACGTCACAAAATACATAACGTCACAAAAATTAATTACGTCAAAAAATACATAACCTCACAAAAATAAATGACGTCACAAAATACATAACGTCACAAAAATAAATGACGTTACAAAATACATAACGTCACTAAAATAAATGACGTCACAAAATACATAACGTCACAAAAATAAATGACGTCACAAAATACATAACGTCACAAAAATAATTGACGTCACAAAATAAATAAAGTCACAAAAATAAATGACGTCACAAAATACATAACGTCACAAAAATTAAGGACGTCACAAAATACATAACGTCACAAAATTAATGACGTCACAATAATTAATTACGTCACAAAATACATAACGTCACAAAAATTAATTACGTCAAAAAATACATAACCTCACAAAAATAAATGACGTCACAAAATACATAACGTCACAAAAATAAATGACGTCACAAAATACATAACGTCACAAAAATTAATTAAGTCAAAAAATACATAACCTCACAAAAATAAATGACGTCACAAAATACATAACGTCACAAAAATAATTGACGTCACAAAATAAATAAAGTCACAAAAATAAATGACGTCACAAAATACATAACGTCACAAAAATAAATGACGTCACAAAATACATAACGTCACAAAATTAATGACGTCACAATAATTAATTACGTCACAAAATACATAACGTCACAAAAATAAATGACGTCACAAAATACATAACGTCACAAAAATTAATTAAGTCAAAAAATACATAACCTCACAAAAATAAATGACGTCACAAAATACATAACGTCACTAAAATAAATGACGTCACAAAATACATAACGTCACAAAAATAAATGACGTCACAAAATACATAACGTCACAAAAATAAATGACGTCACAAAATACATAACGTCACAAAAATAAATGACGTCACAAAATACATAACGTCACAAAAATAAATGACGTCACAAAATTAATTACGTCACAAAATACATAACGTCACAAAAATAAATGACGTCACAAAATACATAACGTCACAAAAATAAATGACGTCACAAAAATTAATGACGTCACAAAATACATAACGTCACAAAAATAAATGACGTCACAAAATTAATTACGTCACAAAATACATAACGTCACAAAAATAAATGACGTCACAAAATACATAACGTCACAAAAATTAATGACGTCACAAAATACATAACGTCACAAAAATAAATGACGTCACAAAATTAATTACGTCACAAAATACATAACGTCACAAAAATAAATGACGTCACAAAATACATAACGTCACAAAAATAAATGACGTCACAAAAATTAATGACGTCACAAAATACGTAACGTCACAAAAATAAATGACGTCACAAAATTAATTACGTCACAAAATACATAACGTCACAAAAATAAATGACGTCACAAAATACATAACGTCACAAAAATAAATGACGTCATTAAATACATAACGTCACAAAAATAAATGACGTCACAAAATTAATTACGTCACAAAATACATAACGTCACAAAAATAAATGACGTCACAAAATACATAACGTCACAAAAATAAATGACGTCACAAAATACATAACGTCACAAAAATAAATGACGTCACAAAATACATAACGTCACAAAAATAAATGACGTCACAAAATTAATTACGTCACAAAATACATAACGTCACAAAAATAAATGACGTCACAAAATACATAACGTCACAAAAATAAATGACGTCACAAAATTAATGACGTCACAAAATACATAACGTCACAAAAATAAATGATGTCACAAAATTAATTACGTCACAAAATACATAACGTCACTAAAATAAATGACGTCACAAAATACATAACGTCACTAAAATAAATGACGTCACAAAATACATAACGTCACAAAAATAAATGACGTCACAAAATACATAACGTCACAAAAATAAATGACGTCACAAAAATTAATGACGTCACAAAATACATAACGTCACAAAAATAAATGACGTCACAAAATTAATTACGTCACAAAATACATAACGTCACAAAAATAAATGACGTCACAAAATACATAACGTCACAAAAATAAATGACGTCACAAAATACATAACGTCACAAAAATAAATGACGTCACAAAATTAATTACGTCACAAAATACATAACGTCACAAAAATAAATGACGTCACAAAATACATAACGTCACAAAAATTAATGACGTCACAAAATACATAACGTCACAAAAATAAATGACGTCACAAAATACATAACGTCACAAAAATAAATGACGTCACAAAATACATAACGTCACAAAAATAAATGACGTCACAAAATTAATTACGTCACAAAATACATAACGTCACAAAAATAAATGACGTCACAAAATACATAACGTCACAAAAATAAATGACGTCACAAAAATTAATGACGTCACAAAATACATAACGTCACAAAAATAAAAGACGTCACAAAATTAATTACGTCACAAAATACATAACGTCACAAAATTAATTACGTCACAAAATACATAACGTCACAAAAATAAATGACGTCACAAAATACATAACGTCACAAAAATAAATGACGTCACAAAAATTAATGACGTCACAAAATACATAACGTCACAAAAATAAATGACGTCACAAAATACATAACGTCACAAAAATAAATGACGTCACAAAATACATAACGTCACAAAAATAAATGACGTCACAAAATACATAACGTCACAAGAATAATTGACGTCACAAAATAAATAAAGTCACAAAAATAAATGACGTCACAAAATACATAACGTCACAAAAATAAATGACGTCACAAAATACATAACGTCACAAAATTAATGACGTCACAATAATTAATTACGTCACAAAATACATAACGTCACAAAAATTAATGACGTCACAAAATTAATTACGTCACAAAATACATAACGTCACAAAAATAAATGACGTCACAAAATACATAACGTCACAAAAATAAATGACGTCACAAAAATTAATGACGTCACAAAATACATAACGTCACAAAAATAAATGACGTCACAAAATACATAACGTCACAAAAATAAATGACGTCACAAAATACATAACGTCACAAAAATAAATGACGTCACAAAATACATAACGTCACAAAAATAATTGACGTCACAAAATAAATAAAGTCACAAAAATAAATGACGTCACAAAATACATAACGTCACAAAAATTAAGGACGTCACAAAATACATAACGTCACAAAATTAATGACGTCACAATAATTAATTACGTCACAAAATACATAACGTCACAAAAATTAATTACGTCAAAAAATACATAACCTCACAAAAATAAATGACGTCACAAAATACATAACGTCACAAAAATAAATGACGTCACAAAATACATAACGTCACTAAAATAAATGACGTCACAAAATACATAACGTCACAAAAATAAATGACGTCACAAAATACATAACGTCACAAAAATAAATGACGTCACAAAATACATAACGTCACAAAAATTAATTAAGTCAAAAAATACATAACCTCACAAAAATAAATGACGTCACAAAATACATAACGTCACAAAAATAATTGACGTCACAAAATAAATAAAGTCACAAAAATAAATGACGTCACAAAATACATAACGTCACAAAAATAAATGACGTCACAAAATACATAACGTCACAAAATTAATGACGTCACAATAATTAATTACGTCACAAAATACATAACGTCACAAAAATTAATTACGTCAAAAAATACAAAACCTCACAAAAATAAATGACGTCACAAAATACATAACGTCACAAAAATAAATGACGTCACAAAATACATAACGTCACTAAAATAAATGACGTCACAAAATACATAACGTCACAAAAATAAATGACGTCACAAAATACATAACGTCACAAAAATAAATGACGTCACAAAATACATAACGTCACAAAAATAAATGACGTCACAAAATTAATTACGTCACAAAATACATAACGTCACAAAAATAAATGACGTCACAAAATACATAACGTCACAAAAATAAATGACGTCACAAAAATTAATGACGTCACAAAATACATAACGTCACAAAAATAAATGACGTCACAAAATTAATTACGTCACAAAATACATAACGTCACAAAAATAAATGACGTCACAAAATACATAACGTCACAAAAATTAATGACGTCACAAAATACATAACGTCACAAAAATAAATGACGTCACAAAATTAATTACGTCACGAAATACATAACGTCACAAAAATAAATGACGTCACAAAATACATAACGTCACAAAAATAAATGACGTCACAAAAATTAATGACGTCACAAAATACATAACGTCACAAAAATAAATGACGTCACAAAATACATAACGTCACAAAAATAAATGACGTCACAAAATACATAACGTCACAAAAATAAATGACGTCACAAAATACATAACGTCACAAAAATAATTGACGTCACAAAATAAATAAAGTCACAAAAATAAATGACGTCACAAAATACATAACGTCACAAAAATAAATGACGTCACGAAATACATAACGTCACAAAATTAATGACTTCACAATAATTAATTACGTCACAAAATACATAACGTCACAAAAATTAATTACGTCAAAAAATACATAACCTCACAAAAATAAATGACGTCACAAAATACATAACGTCACAAAAATAAATGACGTAACAAAATACATAACGTCACTAAAATAAATGACGTCACAAAATACATAACGTCACAAAAATAAATGACGTCACAAAATACATAACGTCACAAAAATAAATGACGTCACAAAAATTAATGACGTCACAAAATACGTAACGTCACAAAAATAAATGACGTCACAAAATTAATTACGTCACAAAATACATAACGTCACAAAAATAAATGACGTCACAAAATACATAACGTCACAAAAATAAATGACGTCATTAAATACATAACGTCACAAAAATAAATGACGTCACAAAATTAATTACGTCACAAAATACATAACGTCACAAAAATAAATGACGTCACAAAATGCATAACGTCACAAAAATAAATGACGTCACAAAATACATAACGTCACAAAAATAAATGACGTCACAAAATACATAACGTCACAAAAATAAATGACGTCACAAAATTAATTACGTCACAAAATACATAACGTCACAAAAATAAATGACGTCACAAAATACATAACGTCACAATAATTAATTACGTCACAAAATACATAACGTCACAAAAATTAATTACGTCAAAAAATACAAAACCTCACAAAAATAAATGACGTCACAAAATACATAACGTCACAAAAATAAATGACGTCACAAAATACATAACGTCACTAAAATAAATGACGTCACAAAATACATAACGTCACAAAAATAAATGACGTCACAAAATACATAACGTCACAAAAATAAATGACGTCACAAAATACATAACGTCACAAAAATAAATGACGTCACAAAATACATAACGTCACAAAAATAAATGACGTCACAAAATTAATTACGTCACAAAATACATAACGTCACAAAAATAAATGACGTCACAAAATACATAACGTCACAAAAATAAATGACGTCACAAAAATTAATGACGTCACAAAATACATAACGTCACAAAAATAAATGACGTCTCAAAATTAATGACGTCACAAAATACATATCGTCACAAAAATAAATGATGTCACAAAATTAATTACGTCACAAAATACATAACGTTACTAAAATAAATGACGTCACAAAATACATAACGTCACTAAAATAAATGACGTCACAAAATACATAACGTCACAAAAATAAATGACGTCACAAAATACATAACGTCACAAAAATAAATGACGTCACAAAAATTAATGACGTCACAAAATACATAACGTCACAAAAATAAATGACGTCACAAAATTAATTACGTCACAAAATACATAACGTCACAAAAATAAATGACGTCACAAAATACATAACGTCACAAAAATAAATGACGTCACAAAATACATAACGTCACAAAAATAAATGACGTCACAAAATTAATTACGTCACAAAATACATAACGTCACAAAAATAAATGACGTCACAAAATACATAACGTCACAAAAATTAATGACGTCACAAAATACATAACGTCACAAAAATAAATGACGTCACAAAATACATAACGTCACAAAAATAAATGACGTCACAAAATACATAACGTCACAAAAATAAATGACGTCACAAAATTAATTACGTCACAAAATACATAACGTCACAAAAATAAATGACGTCACAAAATACATAACGTCACAAAAATAAATGACGTCACAAAAATTAATGACGTCACAAAATACATAACGTCACAAAAATAAAAGACGTCACAAAATTAATTACGTCACAAAATACATAACGTCACAAAAATAAATGACGTCACAAAATACATAACGTCACAAAAATTAATGACGTCACAAAATACATAACGTCACAAAAATAAATGACGTCACAAAATTAATTACGTCACAAAATACATAACGTCACAAAAATAAATGACGTCACAAAATACATAACGTCACAAAAATAAATGACGTCACAAAAATTAATGACGTCACAAAATACATAACGTCACAAAAATAAATGACGTCACAAAATACATAACGTCACAAAAATTAATTAAGTCAAAAAATACATAACCTCACAAAAATAAATGACGTCACAAAATACATAACGTCACAAAATTAATGACGTCACAATAATTAATTACGTCACAAAATACATAACGTCACAAAAATTAATTACGTCAAAAAATACAAAACCTCACAAAAATAAATGACGTCACAAAATACATAACGTCACAAAAATAAATGACGTCACAAAATACATAACGTCACTAAAATAAATGACGTCACAAAATACATAACGTCACAAAAATAAATGACGTCACAAAATACATAACGTCACAAAAATAAATGACGTCACAAAAATTAATGACGTCACAAAATACATAACGTCACAAAAATAAATGACGTCACAAAATTAATTACGTCACAAAATACATAACGTCACAAAAATAAATGACGTCACAAAATACATAACGTCACAAAAATAAATGACGTCACAAAATACATAACGTCGAAAAAATAAATGACGTCACAAAAATTAATGACGTCACAAAATACATAACGTCACAAAAATAAATGACGTCACAAAATACATAACGTCACAAAAATAAATGACGTCACAAAATACATAACGTCACTAAAATAAATGACGTCACAAAATACATAACGTCACAAAAATAAATGACGTCACAAAATACATAACGTCACAAAAATAAATGACGTCACAAAAATTAATGACGTCACAAAATACATAACGTCACAAAAATTAATTACGTCAAAAAATACAAAACCTCACAAAAATAAATGACGTCACAAAATACATAACGTCACAAAAATAAATGACGTCACAAAATACATAACGTCACTAAAATAAATGACGTCACAAAATACATAACGTCACAAAAATAAATGACGTCACAAAATACATAACGTCACAAAAATAAATGACGTCACAAAAATTAATGACGTCACAAAATACATAACGTCACAAAAATAAATGACGTCACAAAATTAATTACGTCACAAAATACATAACGTCACAAAAATAAATGACGTCACAAAATACATAACGTCACAAAAATAAATGACGTCACAAAATACATAACGTCGAAAAAATAAATGACGTCACAAAAATTAATGACGTCACAAAATACATAACGTCACAAAAATAAATGACGTCACAAAATTAATTACGTCACAAAATACATAACGTCACAAAAATAAATGACGTCACAAAATACATAACGTCACAAAAATAAATGACGTCACAAAAATTAATGACGTCACAAAATACATAACGTCACAAAAATAAATGACGTCACAAAATTAATTACGTCACAAAATACATAACGTCACAAAAATAAATGACGTCACAAAATACATAACGTCACAAAAATAAATGACGTCACAAAATACATAACGTCACAAAAATAAATGACGTCACAAAAATAAATGACGTCACAAAATACATAACGTCACAAAAATATATGACGTCACAAAATACATAACGTCACAAAAATTAATGACGTCACAAAATACATAACGTCACAAAAATAAATGACGTCACAAAATACATAACGTCACATAAATAAATGACGTCACAAAATACATAACGTCACAAAAATAAATGACGTCACAAAATTAATTACGTCACAAAATACATAACGTCACAAAAATAAATGACGTCACAAAATACATAACGTCACAAAAATAAATGACTTCACAAAAATTAATGACGTCACAAAATACATAACGTCACAAAAATAAATGACGTCACAAAATTAATTACGTCACAAAATACATAACCTCACAAAAATAAATGACGTCACAAAATACATAACGTCACAAAAATAAATGACGTTACAAAATACATAACGTCACTAAAATAAATGACGTCACAAAATACATAACGTCACAAAAATAAATGACGTCACAAAATACATAACGTCACAAAAATAATTGACGTCACAAAATAAATAAAGTCACAAAAATAAATGACGTCACAAAATACATAACGTCACAAAAATTAAGGACGTCACAAAATACATAACGTCACAAAATTAATGACGTCACAATAATTAATTACGTCACAAAATACATAACGTCACAAAAATTAATTACGTCAAAAAATACATAACCTCACAAAAATAAATGACGTCACAAAATACATAACGTCACAAAAATAAATGACGTCACAAAATACATAACGTCACAAAAATTAATTAAGTCAAAAAATACATAACCTCACAAAAATAAATGACGTCACAAAATACATAACGTCACAAAAATAATTGACGTCACAAAATAAATAAAGTCACAAAAATAAATGACGTCACAAAATACATAACGTCACAAAAATAAATGACGTCACAAAATACATAACGTCACAAAATTAATGACGTCACAATAATTAATTACGTCACAAAATACATAACGTCACAAAAATAAATGACGTCACAAAATACATAACGTCACAAAAATTAATTAAGTCAAAAAATACATAACCTCACAAAAATAAATGACGTCACAAAATACATAACGTCACTAAAATAAATGACGTCACAAAATACATAACGTCACAAAAATAAATGACGTCACAAAATACATAACGTCACAAAAATAAATGACGTCACAAAATACATAACGTCACAAAAATAAATGACGTCACAAAATACATAACGTCACAAAAATAAATGACGTCACAAAATTAATTACGTCACAAAATACATAACGTCACAAAAATAAATGACGTCACAAAATACATAACGTCACAAAAATAAATGACGTCACAAAAATTAATGACGTCACAAAATACATAACGTCACAAAAATAAATGACGTCACAAAATTAATTACGTCACAAAATACATAACGTCACAAAAATAAATGACGTCACAAAATACATAACGTCACAAAAATTAATGACGTCACAAAATACATAACGTCACAAAAATAAATGACGTCACAAAATTAATTACGTCACAAAATACATAACGTCACAAAAATAAATGACGTCACAAAATACATAACGTCACAAAAATAAATGACGTCACAAAAATTAATGACGTCACAAAATACGTAACGTCACAAAAATAAATGACGTCACAAAATTAATTACGTCACAAAATACATAACGTCACAAAAATAAATGACGTCACAAAATACATAACGTCACAAAAATAAATGACGTCATTAAATACATAACGTCACAAAAATAAATGACGTCACAAAATTAATTACGTCACAAAATACATAACGTCACAAAAATAAATGACGTCACAAAATACATAACGTCACAAAAATAAATGACGTCACAAAATACATAACGTCACAAAAATAAATGACGTCACAAAATACATAACGTCACAAAAATAAATGACGTCACAAAATTAATTACGTCACAAAATACATAACGTCACAAAAATAAATGACGTCACAAAATACATAACGTCACAAAAATAAATGACGTCACAAAATTAATGACGTCACAAAATACATAACGTCACAAAAATAAATGATGTCACAAAATTAATTACGTCACAAAATACATAACGTCACTAAAATAAATGACGTCACAAAATACATAACGTCACTAAAATAAATGACGTCACAAAATACATAACGTCACAAAAATAAATGACGTCACAAAATACATAACGTCACAAAAATAAATGACGTCACAAAAATTAATGACGTCACAAAATACATAACGTCACAAAAATAAATGACGTCACAAAATTAATTACGTCACAAAATACATAACGTCACAAAAATAAATGACGTCACAAAATACATAACGTCACAAAAATAAATGACGTCACAAAATACATAACGTCACAAAAATAAATGACGTCACAAAATTAATTACGTCACAAAATACATAACGTCACAAAAATAAATGACGTCACAAAATACATAACGTCACAAAAATTAATGACGTCACAAAATACATAACGTCACAAAAATAAATGACGTCACAAAATACATAACGTCACAAAAATAAATGACGTCACAAAATACATAACGTCACAAAAATAAATGACGTCACAAAATTAATTACGTCACAAAATACATAACGTCACAAAAATAAATGACGTCACAAAATACATAACGTCACAAAAATAAATGACGTCACAAAAATTAATGACGTCACAAAATACATAACGTCACAAAAATAAAAGACGTCACAAAATTAATTACGTCACAAAATACATAACGTCACAAAATTAATTACGTCACAAAATACATAACGTCACAAAAATAAATGACGTCACAAAATACATAACGTCACAAAAATAAATGACGTCACAAAAATTAATGACGTCACAAAATACATAACGTCACAAAAATAAATGACGTCACAAAATACATAACGTCACAAAAATAAATGACGTCACAAAATACATAACGTCACAAAAATAAATGACGTCACAAAATACATAACGTCACAAGAATAATTGACGTCACAAAATAAATAAAGTCACAAAAATAAATGACGTCACAAAATACATAACGTCACAAAAATAAATGACGTCACAAAATACATAACGTCACAAAATTAATGACGTCACAATAATTAATTACGTCACAAAATACATAACGTCACAAAAATTAATGACGTCACAAAATTAATTACGTCACAAAATACATAACGTCACAAAAATAAATGACGTCACAAAATACATAACGTCACAAAAATAAATGACGTCACAAAAATTAATGACGTCACAAAATACATAACGTCACAAAAATAAATGACGTCACAAAATACATAACGTCACAAAAATAAATGACGTCACAAAATACATAACGTCACAAAAATAAATGACGTCACAAAATACATAACGTCACAAAAATAATTGACGTCACAAAATAAATAAAGTCACAAAAATAAATGACGTCACAAAATACATAACGTCACAAAAATTAAGGACGTCACAAAATACATAACGTCACAAAATTAATGACGTCACAATAATTAATTACGTCACAAAATACATAACGTCACAAAAATTAATTACGTCAAAAAATACATAACCTCACAAAAATAAATGACGTCACAAAATACATAACGTCACAAAAATAAATGACGTCACAAAATACATAACGTCACTAAAATAAATGACGTCACAAAATACATAACGTCACAAAAATAAATGACGTCACAAAATACATAACGTCACAAAAATAAATGACGTCACAAAATACATAACGTCACAAAAATTAATTAAGTCAAAAAATACATAACCTCACAAAAATAAATGACGTCACAAAATACATAACGTCACAAAAATAATTGACGTCACAAAATAAATAAAGTCACAAAAATAAATGACGTCACAAAATACATAACGTCACAAAAATAAATGACGTCACAAAATACATAACGTCACAAAATTAATGACGTCACAATAATTAATTACGTCACAAAATACATAACGTCACAAAAATTAATTACGTCAAAAAATACAAAACCTCACAAAAATAAATGACGTCACAAAATACATAACGTCACAAAAATAAATGACGTCACAAAATACATAACGTCACTAAAATAAATGACGTCACAAAATACATAACGTCACAAAAATAAATGACGTCACAAAATACATAACGTCACAAAAATAAATGACGTCACAAAATACATAACGTCACAAAAATAAATGACGTCACAAAATTAATTACGTCACAAAATACATAACGTCACAAAAATAAATGACGTCACAAAATACATAACGTCACAAAAATAAATGACGTCACAAAAATTAATGACGTCACAAAATACATAACGTCACAAAAATAAATGACGTCACAAAATTAATTACGTCACAAAATACATAACGTCACAAAAATAAATGACGTCACAAAATACATAACGTCACAAAAATTAATGACGTCACAAAATACATAACGTCACAAAAATAAATGACGTCACAAAATTAATTACGTCACGAAATACATAACGTCACAAAAATAAATGACGTCACAAAATACATAACGTCACAAAAATAAATGACGTCACAAAAATTAATGACGTCACAAAATACATAACGTCACAAAAATAAATGACGTCACAAAATACATAACGTCACAAAAATAAATGACGTCACAAAATACATAACGTCACAAAAATAAATGACGTCACAAAATACATAACGTCACAAAAATAATTGACGTCACAAAATAAATAAAGTCACAAAAATAAATGACGTCACAAAATACATAACGTCACAAAAATAAATGACGTCACGAAATACATAACGTCACAAAATTAATGACTTCACAATAATTAATTACGTCACAAAATACATAACGTCACAAAAATTAATTACGTCAAAAAATACATAACCTCACAAAAATAAATGACGTCACAAAATACATAACGTCACAAAAATAAATGACGTAACAAAATACATAACGTCACTAAAATAAATGACGTCACAAAATACATAACGTCACAAAAATAAATGACGTCACAAAATACATAACGTCACAAAAATAAATGACGTCACAAAAATTAATGACGTCACAAAATACGTAACGTCACAAAAATAAATGACGTCACAAAATTAATTACGTCACAAAATACATAACGTCACAAAAATAAATGACGTCACAAAATACATAACGTCACAAAAATAAATGACGTCATTAAATACATAACGTCACAAAAATAAATGACGTCACAAAATTAATTACGTCACAAAATACATAACGTCACAAAAATAAATGACGTCACAAAATGCATAACGTCACAAAAATAAATGACGTCACAAAATACATAACGTCACAAAAATAAATGACGTCACAAAATACATAACGTCACAAAAATAAATGACGTCACAAAATTAATTACGTCACAAAATACATAACGTCACAAAAATAAATGACGTCACAAAATACATAACGTCACAATAATTAATTACGTCACAAAATACATAACGTCACAAAAATTAATTACGTCAAAAAATACAAAACCTCACAAAAATAAATGACGTCACAAAATACATAACGTCACAAAAATAAATGACGTCACAAAATACATAACGTCACTAAAATAAATGACGTCACAAAATACATAACGTCACAAAAATAAATGACGTCACAAAATACATAACGTCACAAAAATAAATGACGTCACAAAATACATAACGTCACAAAAATAAATGACGTCACAAAATACATAACGTCACAAAAATAAATGACGTCACAAAATTAATTACGTCACAAAATACATAACGTCACAAAAATAAATGACGTCACAAAATACATAACGTCACAAAAATAAATGACGTCACAAAAATTAATGACGTCACAAAATACATAACGTCACAAAAATAAATGACGTCTCAAAATTAATGACGTCACAAAATACATATCGTCACAAAAATAAATGATGTCACAAAATTAATTACGTCACAAAATACATAACGTTACTAAAATAAATGACGTCACAAAATACATAACGTCACTAAAATAAATGACGTCACAAAATACATAACGTCACAAAAATAAATGACGTCACAAAATACATAACGTCACAAAAATAAATGACGTCACAAAAATTAATGACGTCACAAAATACATAACGTCACAAAAATAAATGACGTCACAAAATTAATTACGTCACAAAATACATAACGTCACAAAAATAAATGACGTCACAAAATACATAACGTCACAAAAATAAATGACGTCACAAAATACATAACGTCACAAAAATAAATGACGTCACAAAATTAATTACGTCACAAAATACATAACGTCACAAAAATAAATGACGTCACAAAATACATAACGTCACAAAAATTAATGACGTCACAAAATACATAACGTCACAAAAATAAATGACGTCACAAAATACATAACGTCACAAAAATAAATGACGTCACAAAATACATAACGTCACAAAAATAAATGACGTCACAAAATTAATTACGTCACAAAATACATAACGTCACAAAAATAAATGACGTCACAAAATACATAACGTCACAAAAATAAATGACGTCACAAAAATTAATGACGTCACAAAATACATAACGTCACAAAAATAAAAGACGTCACAAAATTAATTACGTCACAAAATACATAACGTCACAAAAATAAATGACGTCACAAAATACATAACGTCACAAAAATTAATGACGTCACAAAATACATAACGTCACAAAAATAAATGACGTCACAAAATTAATTACGTCACAAAATACATAACGTCACAAAAATAAATGACGTCACAAAATACATAACGTCACAAAAATAAATGACGTCACAAAAATTAATGACGTCACAAAATACATAACGTCACAAAAATAAATGACGTCACAAAATACATAACGTCACAAAAATTAATTAAGTCAAAAAATACATAACCTCACAAAAATAAATGACGTCACAAAATACATAACGTCACAAAATTAATGACGTCACAATAATTAATTACGTCACAAAATACATAACGTCACAAAAATTAATTACGTCAAAAAATACAAAACCTCACAAAAATAAATGACGTCACAAAATACATAACGTCACAAAAATAAATGACGTCACAAAATACATAACGTCACTAAAATAAATGACGTCACAAAATACATAACGTCACAAAAATAAATGACGTCACAAAATACATAACGTCACAAAAATAAATGACGTCACAAAAATTAATGACGTCACAAAATACATAACGTCACAAAAATAAATGACGTCACAAAATTAATTACGTCACAAAATACATAACGTCACAAAAATAAATGACGTCACAAAATACATAACGTCACAAAAATAAATGACGTCACAAAATACATAACGTCGAAAAAATAAATGACGTCACAAAAATTAATGACGTCACAAAATACATAACGTCACAAAAATAAATGACGTCACAAAATACATAACGTCACAAAAATAAATGACGTCACAAAATACATAACGTCACTAAAATAAATGACGTCACAAAATACATAACGTCACAAAAATAAATGACGTCACAAAATACATAACGTCACAAAAATAAATGACGTCACAAAAATTAATGACGTCACAAAATACATAACGTCACAAAAATTAATTACGTCAAAAAATACAAAACCTCACAAAAATAAATGACGTCACAAAATACATAACGTCACAAAAATAAATGACGTCACAAAATACATAACGTCACTAAAATAAATGACGTCACAAAATACATAACGTCACAAAAATAAATGACGTCACAAAATACATAACGTCACAAAAATAAATGACGTCACAAAAATTAATGACGTCACAAAATACATAACGTCACAAAAATAAATGACGTCACAAAATTAATTACGTCACAAAATACATAACGTCACAAAAATAAATGACGTCACAAAATACATAACGTCACAAAAATAAATGACGTCACAAAATACATAACGTCGAAAAAATAAATGACGTCACAAAAATTAATGACGTCACAAAATACATAACGTCACAAAAATAAATGACGTCACAAAATTAATTACGTCACAAAATACATAACGTCACAAAAATAAATGACGTCACAAAATACATAACGTCACAAAAATAAATGACGTCACAAAAATTAATGACGTCACAAAATACATAACGTCACAAAAATAAATGACGTCACAAAATTAATTACGTCACAAAATACATAACGTCACAAAAATAAATGACGTCACAAAATACATAACGTCACAAAAATAAATGACGTCACAAAATACATAACGTCACAAAAATAAATGACGTCACAAAAATAAATGACGTCACAAAATACATAACGTCACAAAAATATATGACGTCACAAAATACATAACGTCACAAAAATTAATGACGTCACAAAATACATAACGTCACAAAAATAAATGACGTCACAAAATACATAACGTCACATAAATAAATGACGTCACAAAATACATAACGTCACAAAAATAAATGACGTCACAAAATTAATTACGTCACAAAATACATAACGTCACAAAAATAAATGACGTCACAAAATACATAACGTCACAAAAATAAATGACTTCACAAAAATTAATGACGTCACAAAATACATAACGTCACAAAAATAAATGACGTCACAAAATTAATTACGTCACAAAATACATAACGTCACAAAAATAAATGACGTCACAAAATACATAACGTCACAAAAATTAATGACGTCACAAAATACATAACGTCACAAAAATAAATGACGTCACAAAATTAATTACGTCACAAAATACATAACGTCACAAAAATAAATGACGTCACAAAATACATGTCACAAAAATAATTGACGTCACAAAATAAATAAAGTCACAAAAATAAATGACGTCACAAAATACATAACGTCACAAAAATAAATGACGTCACAAAATACATAACGTCACAAAATTAATGACGTCACAATAATTAATTACGTCACAAAATACATAACGTCACAAAAATTAATTACGTCAAAAAATACAAAACCTCACAAAAATAAATGACGTCACAAAATACATAACGTCACAAAAATAAATGACGTCACAAAATACATAACGTCACTAAAATAAATGACGTCACAAAATACATAACGTCACAAAAATAAATGACGTCACAAAATACATAACGTCACAAAAATAAATGACGTCACAAAATACATAACGTCACAAAAATAAATGACGTCACAAAATACATAACGTCACAAAAATAAATGACGTCACAAAATACATAACGTCACAAAAATAAATGACGTCACAAAAATTAATGACGTCACAAAATACATAACGTCACAAAAATAAATGACGTCACAAAATTAATTACGTCACAAAATACATAACGTCACAAAAATAAATGACGTCACAAAATACATAACGTCACAAAAATTAATGACGTCACAAAATACATAACGTCACAAAAATAAATGACGTCACAAAATTAATTACGTCACGAAATACATAACGTCACAAAAATAAATGACGTCACAAAATACATAACGTCACAAAAATAAATGACGTCACAAAAATTAATGACGTCACAAAATACATAACGTCACAAAAATAAATGACGTCACAAAATACATAACGTCACAAAAATAAATGACGTCACAAAATACATAACGTCACAAAAATAAATGACGTCACAAAATACATAACGTCACAAAAATAATTGACGTCACAAAATAAATAAAGTCACAAAAATAAATGACGTCACAAAATACATAACGTCACAAAAATAAATGACGTCACAAAATACATAACGTCACAAAATTAATGACTTCACAATAATTAATTACGTCACAAAATACATAACGTCACAAAAATTAATTACGTCAAAAAATACATAACCTCACAAAAATAAATGACGTCACAAAATACATAACGTCACAAAAATAAATGACGTAACAAAATACATAACGTCACTAAAATAAATGACGTCACAAAATACATAACGTCACAAAAATAAATGACGTCACAAAATACATAACGTCACAAAAATAAATGACGTCACAAAAATTAATGACGTCACAAAATACGTAACGTCACAAAAATAAATGACGTCACAAAATTAATTACGTCACAAAATACATAACGTCACAAAAATAAATGACGTCACAAAATACATAACGTCACAAAAATAAATGACGTCATTAAATACATAACGTCACAAAAATAAATGACGTCACAAAATTAATTACGTCACAAAATACATAACGTCACAAAAATAAATGACGTCACAAAATTAATGACGTCACAAAATACATATCGTCACAAAAATAAATGATGTCACAAAATTAATTACGTCACAAAATACATAACGTCACTAAAATAAATGACGTCACAAAATACATAACGTCACTAAAATAAATGACGTCACAAAATACATAACGTCACAAAAATAAATGACGTCACAAAATACATAACGTCACAAAAATAAATGACGTCACAAAAATTAATGACGTCACAAAATACATAACGTCACAAAAATAAATGACGTCACAAAATTAATTACGTCACAAAATACATAACGTCACAAAAATAAATGACGTCACAAAATACATAACGTCACAAAAATAAATGACGTAACAAAATACATAACGTCACAAAAATAAATGACGTCACAAAATTAATTACGTCACAAAATACATAACGTCACAAAAATAAATGACGTCACAAAATACATAACGTCACAAAAATTAATGACGTCACAAAATACATAACGTCACAAAAATAAATGACGTCACAAAATACATAACGTCACAAAAATAAATGACGTCACAAAATACATAACGTCACAAAAATAAATGACGTCACAAAATTAATTACGTCACAAAATACATAACGTCACAAAAATAAATGACGTCACAAAATACATAACGTCACAAAAATAAATGACGTCACAAAATACATAACGTCGAAAAAATAAATGACGTCACAAAAATTAATGACGTCACAAAATACATAACGTCACAAAAATAAATGACGTCACAAAATTAATTACGTCACAAAATACATAACGTCACAAAAATAAATGACGTCACAAAATACATAACGTCACAAAAATAAATGACGTCACAAAAATTAATGACGTCACAAAATACATAACGTCACAAAAATAAATGACGTCACAAAATTAATTACGTCACAAAATACATAACGTCACAAAAATAAATGACGTCACAAAATACATAACGTCACAAAAATAAATGACGTCACAAAATACATAACGTCACAAATATAAATGACGTCACAAAAATAAATGACGTCACAAAATACATAACGTCACAAAAATATATGACGTCACAAAATACATAACGTCACAAAAATTAATGACGTCACAAAATACATAACGTCACAAAAATAAATGACGTCACAAAATACATAACGTCACAAAAATAAATGACGTCACAAAATACATAACGTCACAAAAATAAATGACTTCACAAAAATTAATGACGTCACAAAATACATAACGTCACAAAAATAAATGACGTCACAAAATTAATTACGTCACAAAATACATAACGTCACAAAAATAAATGACGTCACAAAATACATAACGTCACAAAAATTAATGACGTCACAAAATACATAACGTCACAAAAATAAATGACGTCACAAAATTAATTACGTCACAAAATACATAACGTCACAAAAATAAATGACGTCACAAAATACATAACGTCACAAAAATAATTGACGTCACAAAATAAATAAAGTCACAAAAATAAATGACGTCACAAAATACATAACGTCACAAAAATAAATGACGTCACAAAATACATAACGTCACAAAATTAATGACGTCACAATAATTAATTACGTCACAAAATACATAACGTCACAAAAATTAATTACGTCAAAAAATACAAAACCTCACAAAAATAAATGACGTCACAAAATACATAACGTCACAAAAATAAATGACGTCACAAAATACATAACGTCACTAAAATAAATGACGTCACAAAATACACAACGTCAAAAAAATAAATGACGTCACAAAATACATAACGTCACAAAAATAAATGACGTCACAAAATACATAACGTCACAAAAATAAATGACGTCACAAAATACATAACTTCACAAAAATAAATGACGTCACAAAATACATAACGTCACAAAAATAAATGACGTCACAAAAATTAATGACGTCACAAAATACATAACGTCACAAAAATAAATGACGTCACAAAATTAATTACGTCACAAAATACATAACGTCACAAAAATAAATGACGTCACAAAATACATAACGTCACAAAAATTAATGACGTCACAAAATACATAACGTCACAAAAATAAATGACGTCACAAAATTAATTACGTCACGAAATACATAACGTCACAAAAATAAATGACGTCACAAAATACATAACGTCACAAAAATAAATGACGTCACAAAAATTAATGACGTCACAAAATACATAACGTCACAAAAATAAATGACGTCACAAAATACATAACGTCACAAAAATAAATGACGTCACAAAATACATAACGTCACAAAAATAAATGACGTCACAAAATACATAACGTCACAAAAATAATTGACGTCACAAAATAAATAAAGTCACAAAAATAAATGACGTCACAAAATACATAACGTCACAAAAATAAATGACGTCACAAAATACATAACGTCACAAAATTAATGACTTCACAATAATTAATTACGTCACAAAATACATAACGTCACAAAAATTAATTACGTCAAAAAATACATAACCTCACAAAAATAAATGACGTCACAAAATACATAACGTCACAAAAATAAATGACGTAACAAAATACATAACGTCACTAAAATAAATGACGTCACAAAATACATAACGTCACAAAAATAAATGACGTCACAAAATACATAACGTCACAAAAATAAATGACGTCACAAAAATTAATGACGTCACAAAATACGTAACGTCACAAAAATAAATGACGTCACAAAATTAATTACGTCACAAAATACATAACGTCACAAAAATAAATGACGTCACAAAATACATAACGTCACAAAAATAAATGACGTCATTAAATACATAACGTCACAAAAATAAATGACGTCACAAAATTAATTACGTCACAAAATACATAACGTCACAAAAATAAATGATGTCACAAAATTAATGACGTCACAAAATACATATCGTCACAAAAATAAATGATGTCACAAAATTAATTACGTCACAAAATACATAACGTCACTAAAATAAATGACGTCACAAAATACATAACGTCACTAAAATAAATGACGTCACAAAATACATAACGTCACAAAAATAAATGACGTCACAAAATACATAACGTCACAAAAATAAATGACGTCACAAAAATTAATGACGTCACAAAATACATAACGTCACAAAAATAAATGACGTCACAAAATTAATTACGTCACAAAATACATAACGTCACAAAAATAAATGACGTCACAAAATACATAACGTCACAAAAATAAATGACGTAACAAAATACATAACGTCACAAAAATAAATGACGTCACAAAATTAATTACGTCACAAAATACATAACGTCACAAAAATAAATGACGTCACAAAATACATAACGTCACAAAAATTAATGACGTCACAAAATACATAACGTCACAAAAATGAATGACGTCACAAAATACATAACGTCACAAAAATAAATGACGTCACAAAATACATAACGTCACAAAAATAAATGACGTCACAAAATTAATTACGTCACAAAATACATAACGTCACAAAAATAAATGACGTCACAAAATACATAACGTCACAAAAATAAATGACGTCACAAAAATTAATGACGTCACAAAATACATAACGTCACAAAAATAAAAGACGTCACAAAATTAATTACGTCACAAAATACATAACGTCACAAAAATAAATGACGTCACAAAATACATAACGTCACAAAAATTAATGACGTCACAAAATTAATTACGTCACAAAATACATAACGTCACAAAAATAAATGACGTCACAAAATACATAACGTCACAAAAATAAATGACGTCACAAAAATTAATGACGTCACAAAATACATAACGTCACAAAAATAAATGACGTCACAAAATACATAACGTCAAAAAAATTAATTAAGTCAAAAAATACATAACCTCACAAAAATAAATGACGTCACAAAATACATAACGTCACAAAATTAATGACGTCACAATAATTAATTACGTCACAAAATACATAACGTCACAAAAATTAATTACGTCAAAAAATACAAAACCTCACAAAAATAAATGACGTCACAAAATACATAACGTCACAAAAATAAATGACGTCACAAAATACATAACGTCACTAAAATAAATGACGTCACAAAATACATAACGTCACAAAAATAAATGACGTCACAAAATACATAACGTCACAAAAATAAATGACGTCACAAAAATTAATGACGTCACAAAATACATAACGTCACAAAAATAAATGACGTCACAAAATTAATTACGTCACAAAATACATAACGTCACAAAAATAAATGACGTCACAAAATACATAACGTCACAAAAATAAATGACGTCACAAAATACATAACGTCGAAAAAATAAATGACGTCACAAAAATTAATGACGTCACAAAATACATAACGTCACAAAAATAAATGACGTCACAAAATACATAACGTCACAAAAATAAATGACGTCACAAAATACATAACGTCACTAAAATAAATGACGTCACAAAATACATAACGTCACAAAAATAAATGACGTCACAAAATACATAACGTCACAAAAATAAATGACGTTACAAAAATTAATGACGTCACAAAATACATAACGTCACAAAAATTAATTACGTCAAAAAATACAAAACCTCACAAAAATAAATGACGTCACAAAATACATAACGTCACAAAAATAAATGACGTCACAAAATACATAACGTCACAAAAATAAATGAAATCACAAAATACATAACGTCACAAAAATAAATGACGTCACAAAATACATAACGTCACAAAAATAAATGACGTCACAAAAATTAATGACGTCACAAAATACATAACGTCACAAAAATAAATGACGTCACAAAATTAATTACGTCACAAAATACATAACGTCACAAAAATAAATGACGTCACAAAATACATAACGTCACAAAAATAAATGACGTCACAAAATACATAACGTCGAAAAAATAAATGACGTCACAAAAATTAATGACGTCACAAAATACATAACGTCACAAAAATAAATGACGTCACAAAATTAATTACGTCACAAAATACATAACGTCACAAAAATAAATGACGTCACAAAATACATAACGTCACAAAAATAAATGACGTCACAAAAATTAATGACGTCACAAAATACATAACGTCACAAAAATAAATGACGTCACAAAATTAATTACGTCACAAAATACATAACGTCACAAAAATAAATGACGTCACAAAATACATAACGTCACAAAAATAAATGACGTCACAAAATACATAACGTCACAAAAATAAATGACGTCACAAAAATAAATGACGTCACAAAATACATAACGTCACAAAAATATATGACGTCACAAAATACATAACGTCAAAAAAATTAATTACGTCAAAAAATACAAAACCTCACAAAAATAAATGACGTCACAAAATACATAACGTCACAAAAATAAATGACGTCACAAAAATTAATGACGTCACAAAATACATAACGTCACAAAAATAAATGACGTCACAAAATTAATTACGTCACAAAATACATAACGTCACAAAAATAAATGACGTCACAAAATACATAACGTCACAAAAATAAATGACGTCACAAAATACATAACGTCACAAAAATAAATGACGTCACAATAATTAATTACGTCACAAAATACATAACGTCACAAAAATTAATTACGTCAAAAAATACAAAACCTCACAAAAATAAATGACGTCACAAAATACATAACGTCACAAAAATAAATGACGTCACAAAAATTAATGACGTCACAAAATACATAACGTCACAAAAATAAATGACGTCACAAAATACATAACGTCAAAAAAATTAATTAAGTCAAAAAATACATAACCTCACAAAAATAAATGACGTCACAAAATACATAACGTCACAAAATTAATGACGTCACAATAATTAATTACGTCACAAAATACATAACGTCACAAAAATTAATTACGTCAAAAAATACAAAACCTCACAAAAATAAATGACGTCACAAAATACATAACGTCACAAAAAAAAATGACGTCACAAAATACATAACGTCACTAAAATAAATGACGTCACAAAATACATAACGTCACAAAAATAAATGACGTCACAAAATACATAACGTCACAAAAATAAATGACGTCACAAAAATTAATGACGTCACAAAATACATAACGTCACAAAAATAAATGACGTCACAAAATTAATTACGTCACAAAATACATAACGTCACAAAAATAAATGACGTCACAAAATACATAACGTCACAAAAATTAATGACGTCACAAAATACATAACGTCACAAAAATAAATGACGTCACAAAATTAATTACGTCACGAAATACATAACGTCACAAAAATAAATGACGTCACAAAATACATAACGTCACAAAAATAAATGACGTCACAAAAATTAATGACGTCACAAAATACATAACGTCACAAAAATAAATGACGTCACAAAATACATAACGTCACAAAAATAAATGACGTCACAAAATACATAACGTCACAAAAATAAATGACGTCACAAAATACATAACGTCACAAAAATAATTGACGTCACAAAATAAATAAAGTCACAAAAATAAATGACGTCACAAAATACATAACGTCACAAAAATAAATGACGTCACAAAATACATAACGTCACAAAATTAATGACTTCACAATAATTAATTACGTCACAAAATACATAACGTCACAAAAATTAATTACGTCAAAAAATACATAACCTCACAAAAATAAATGACGTCACAAAATACATAACGTCACAAAAATAAATGACGTAACAAAATACATAACGTCACTAAAATAAATGACGTCACAAAATACATAACGTCACAAAAATAAATGACGTCACAAAATACATAACGTCACAAAAATAAATGACGTCACAAAAATTAATGACGTCACAAAATACGTAACGTCACAAAAATAAATGACGTCACAAAATTAATTACGTCACAAAATACATAACGTCACAAAAATAAATGACGTCACAAAATACATAACGTCACAAAAATAAATGACGTCATTAAATACATAACGTCACAAAAATAAATGACGTCACAAAATTAATTACGTCACAAAATACATAACGTCACAAAAATAAATGACGTCACAAAATTAATGACGTCACAAAATACATATCGTCACAAAAATAAATGATGTCACAAAATTAATTACGTCACAAAATACATAACGTCACTAAAATAAATGACGTCACAAAATACATAACGTCACTAAAATAAATGACGTCACAAAATACATAACGTCACAAAAATAAATGACGTCACAAAATACATAACGTCACAAAAATAAATGACGTCACAAAAATTAATGACGTCACAAAATACATAACGTCACAAAAATAAATGACGTCACAAAATTAATTACGTCACAAAATACATAACGTCACAAAAATAAATGACGTCACAAAATACATAACGTCACAAAAATAAATGACGTAACAAAATACATAACGTCACAAAAATAAATGACGTCACAAAATTAATTACGTCACAAAATACATAACGTCACAAAAATAAATGACGTCACAAAATACATAACGTCACAAAAATTAATGACGTCACAAAATACATAACGTCACAAAAATAAATGACGTCACAAAATACATAACGTCACAAAAATAAATGACGTCACAAAATACATAACGTCACAAAAATAAATGACGTCACAAAATTAATTACGTCACAAAATACATAACGTCACAAAAATAAATGACGTCACAAAATACATAACGTCACAAAAATAAATGACGTCACAAAAATTAATGACGTCACAAAATACATAACGTCACAAAAATAAAAGACGTCACAAAATTAATTACGTCACAAAATACATAACGTCACAAAAATAAATGACGTCACAAAATACATAACGTCACAAAAATTAATGACGTCACAAAATACATAACGTCACAAAAATAAATGACGTCACAAAATTAATTACGTCACAAAATACATAACGTCACAAAAATAAATGACGTCACAAAATACATAACGTCACAAAAATAAATGACGTCACAAAAATTAATGACGTCACAAAATACATAACGTCACAAAAATAAATGACGTCACAAAATACATAACGTCAAAAAAATTAATTAAGTCAAAAAATACATAACCTCACAAAAATAAATGACGTCACAAAATACATAACGTCACAAAATTAATGACGTCACAATAATTAATTACGTCACAAAATACATAACGTCACAAAAATTAATTACGTCAAAAAATACAAAACCTCACAAAAATAAATGACGTCACAAAATACATAACGTCACAAAAATAAATGACGTCACAAAATACATAACGTCACTAAAATAAATGACGTCACAAAATACATAACGTCACAAAAATAAATGACGTCACAAAATACATAACGTCACAAAAATAAATGACGTCACAAAAATTAATGACGTCACAAAATACATAACGTCACAAAAATAAATGACGTCACAAAATTAATTACGTCACAAAATACATAACGTCACAAAAATAAATGACGTCACAAAATACATAACGTCACAAAAATAAATGACGTCACAAAATACATAACGTCGAAAAAATAAATGACGTCACAAAAATTAATGACGTCACAAAATACATAACGTCACAAAAATAAATGACGTCACAAAATACATAACGTCACAAAAATAAATGACGTCACAAAATACATAACGTCACTAAAATAAATGACGTCACAAAATACATAACGTCACAAAAATAAATGACGTCACAAAATACATAACGTCACAAAAATAAATGACGTCACAAAAATTAATGACGTCACAAAATACATAACGTCACAAAAATTAATTACGTCAAAAAATACAAAACCTCACAAAAATAAATGACGTCACAAAATACATAACGTCACAAAAATAAATGACGTCACAAAATACATAACGTCACTAAAATAAATGACGTCACAAAATACATAACGTCACAAAAATAAATGACGTCACAAAATACATAACGTCACAAAAATAAATGACGTCACAAAAATTAATGACGTCACAAAATACATAACGTCACAAAAATAAATGACGCCACAAAATTAATTACGTCACAAAATACATAACGTCACAAAAATAAATGACGTCACAAAATACATAACGTCACAAAAATAAATGACGTCACAAAATACATAACGTCGAAAAAATAAATGACGTCACAAAAATTAATGACGTCACAAAATACATAACGTCACAAAAATAAATGACGTCACAAAATTAATTACGTCACAAAATACATAACGTCACAAAAATAAATGACGTCACAAAATACATAACGTCACAAAAATAAATGACGTCACAAAAATTAATGACGTCACAAAATACATAACGTCACAAAAATAAATGACGTCACAAAATTAATTACGTCACAAAATACATAACGTCACAAAAATAAATGACGTCACAAAATACATAACGTCACAAAAATAAATGACGTCACAAAATACATAACGTCACAAAAATAAATGACGTCACAAAAATAAATGACGTCACAAAATACATAACGTCACAAAAATATATGACGTCACAAAATACATAACGTCAAAAAATTAATTACGTCAAAAAATACAAAACCTCACAAAAATAAATGACGTCACAAAATACATAACGTCACAAAATTAATGACGTCACAATAATTAATTACGTCACAAAATACATAACGTCACAAAAATTAATTACGTCAAAAAATACAAAACCTCACAAAAATAAATGACGTCACAAAATACATAACGTCACAAAAATAAATGACGTCACAAAAATTAATGACGTCACAAAATACATAACGTCACAAAAATAAATGACGTCACAAAATACATAACGTCAAAAAAATTAATTAAGTCAAAAAATACATAACCTCACAAAAATAAATGACGTCACAAAATACATAACGTCACAAAATTAATGACGTCACAATAATTAATTACGTCACAAAATACATAACGTCACAAAAATTAATTACGTCAAAAAATACAAAACCTCACAAAAATAAATGACGTCACAAAATACATAACGTCACAAAAATAAATGACGTCACAAAATACATAACGTCACTAAAATAAATGACGTCACAAAATACATAACGTCACAAAAATAAATGACGTCACAAAATACATAACGTCACAAAAATAAATGACGTCACAAAAATTAATGACGTCACAAAATACATAACGTCACAAAAATAAATGACGTCACAAAATTAATTACGTCACAAAATACATAACGTCACAAAAATAAATGACGTCACAAAATACATAACGTCACAAAAATAAATGACGTCACAAAATACATAACGTCGAAAAAATAAATGACGTCACAAAAATTAATGACGTCACAAAATACATAACGTCACAAAAATAAATGACGTCACAAAATACATAACGTCACAAAAATAAATGACGTCACAAAATACATAACGTCACAAAAATAAATGACGTCACAAAATACATAACGTCACAAAAATAAATGACGTCACAAAATACATAACGTCACAAAAATAAATGACGTCACAAAAATTAATGACGTCACAAAATACATAACGTCACAAAAATTAATTACGTCAAAAAATACAAAACCTCACAAAAATAAATGACGTCACAAAATACATAACGTCACAAAAATAAATGACGTCACAAAATACATAACGTCACTAAAATAAATGACGTCACAAAATACATAACGTCACAAAAATAAATGACGTCACAAAATACATAACGTCACAAAAATAAATGACGTCACAAAAATTAATGACGTCACAAAATACATAACGTCACAAAAATAAATGACGTCACAAAATTAATTACGTCACAAAATACATAACGTCACAAAAATAAATGACGTCACAAAATACATAACGTCACAAAAATAAATGACGTCACAAAATACATAACGTCGAAAAAATAAATGACGTCACAAAAATTAATGACGTCACAAAATACATAACGTCACAAAAATAAATGACGTCACAAAATTAATTACGTCACAAAATACATAACGTCACAAAAATAAATGACGTCACAAAATACATAACGTCACAAAAATAAATGACGTCACAAAAATTAATGACGTCACAAAATACATAACGTCACAAAAATAAATGACGTCACAAAATTAATTACGTCACAAAATACATAACGTCACAAAAATAAATGACGTCACAAAATACATAACGTCACAAAAATAAATGACGTCACAAAATACATAACGTCACAAAAATAAATGACGTCACAAAAATAAATGACGTCACAAAATACATAACGTCACAAAAATATATGACGTCACAAAATACATAACGTCACAAAAATTAATGACGTCACAAAATACATAACGTCACAAAAATAAATGACGTCACAAAATACATAACGTCACAAAAATAAATGACGTCACAAAATACATAACGTCACAAAAATAAATGACGTCACAAAATTAATTACGTCACAAAATACATAACGTCACAAAAATAAATGACGTCACAAAATTAATTACGTCACAAAATACATAACGTCACAAAAATAAATGACGTCACAAAATACATAACGTCACAAAAATTAATGACGTCACAAAATACATAACGTCACAAAAATAAATGACGTCACAAAATTAATTACGTCACAAAATACATAACGTCACAAAAATAAATGACGTCACAAAATACATAACGTCACAAAAATAAATGACGTCACAAAAATTAATGACGTCACAAAATACATAACGTCACAAAAATAAATGACGTCACAAAATACATAACGTCACAAAAATAAATGACGTCACAAAATACATAACGTCACAAAAATAAATGACGTCACAAAATACATAACGTCACAAAAATAATTGACGTCACAAAATAAATAAAGTCACAAAAATAAATGACGTCACAAAATACATAACGTCACAAAAATAAATGACGTCACAAAATACATAACGTCACAAAATTAATGACGTCACAATAATTAATTACGTCACAAAATACATAACGTCACAAAAATTAATGACGTCACAAAATTAATTACGTCACAAAATACATAACGTCACAAAAATAAATGACGTCACAAAATACATAACGTCACAAAAATAAATGACGTCACAAAAATTAATGACGTCACAAAATACATAACGTCACAAAAATAAATGACGTCACAAAATACATAACGTCACAAAAATAAATGACGTCACAAAATACATAACGTCACAAAAATAAATGACGTCACAAAATACATAACGTCACAAAAATAATTGACGTCACAAAATAAATAAAGTCACAAAAATAAATGACGTCACAAAATACATAACGTCACAAAAATAAATGACGTCACAAAAATTAATGACGTCACAAAATACATAACGTCACAAAAATAAATGACGTCACAAAATTAATTACGTCACAAAATACATAACGTCACAAAAATAAATGACGTCACAAAATACATAACGTCACAAAAATAAATGACGTCACAAAATACATAACGTCACAAAAATAAATGACGTCACAAAAATAAATGACGTCACAAAATACATAACGTCACAAAAATATATGACGTCACAAAATACATAACGTCACAAAAATTAATGACGTCACAAAATACATAACGTCACAAAAATAAATGACGTCACAAAATACATAACGTCACAAAAATAAATGACGTCACAAAATACATAACGTCACAAAAATAAATGACGTCACAAAATTAATTACGTCACAAAATACATAACGTCACAAAAATAAATGACGTCACAAAATTAATTACGTCACAAAATACATAACGTCACAAAAATAAATGACGTCACAAAATACATAACGTCACAAAAATTAATGACGTCACAAAATACATAACGTCACAAAAATAAATGACGTCACAAAATTAATTACGTCACAAAATACATAACGTCACAAAAATAAATGACGTCACAAAATACATAACGTCACAAAAATAAATGACGTCACAAAAATTAATGACGTCACAAAATACATAACGTCACAAAAATAAATGACGTCACAAAATACATAACGTCACAAAAATAAATGACGTCACAAAATACATAACGTCACAAAAATAAATGACGTCACAAAATACATAACGTCACAAAAATAATTGACGTCACAAAATAAATAAAGTCACAAAAATAAATGACGTCACAAAATACATAACGTCACAAAAATAAATGACGTCACAAAATACATAACGTCACAAAATTAATGACGTCACAATAATTAATTACGTCACAAAATACATAACGTCACAAAAATTAATGACGTCACAAAATTAATTACGTCACAAAATACATAACGTCACAAAAATAAATGACGTCACAAAATACATAACGTCACAAAAATAAATGACGTCACAAAAATTAATGACGTCACAAAATACATAACGTCACAAAAATAAATGACGTCACAAAATACATAACGTCACAAAAATAAATGACGTCACAAAATACATAACGTCACAAAAATAAATGACGTCACAAAATACATAACGTCACAAAAATAATTGACGTCACAAAATAAATAAAGTCACAAAAATAAATGACGTCACAAAATACATAACGTCACAAAAATTAAGGACGTCACAAAATACATAACGTCACAAAATTAATGACGTCACAATAATTAATTACGTCACAAAATACATAACGTCACAAAAATTAATTACGTCAAAAAATACATAACCTCACAAAAATAAATGACGTCACAAAATACATAACGTCACAAAAATAAATGACGTCACAAAATACATAACGTCACTAAAATAAATGACGTCACAAAATACATAACGTCACAAAAATAAATGACGTCACAAAATACATAACGTCACAAAAATAAATGACGTCACAAAATTAATTACGTCACAAAATACATAACGTCACAAAAATAAATGACGTCACAAAATACATAACGTCACAAAAATAAATGACGTCACAAAAATTAATGACGTCACAAAATACATAACGTCACAAAAATAAATGACGTCACAAAATACATAACGTTACAAAAATAAATGACGTCACAAAATACATAACGTCACAAAAATAAATGACGTCACAAAATACATAACGTCACAAAAATAAATGACGTCACAAAATTAATTACGTCACAAAATACATAACGTCACAAAAATAAATGACGTCACAAAATACATAACGTCACAAAAATAAATGACGTCACAAAATACATAACGTCACAAAAATAAATGACGTCACAAAATACATAACGTCACAAAAATAAATGACGTCACAAAAATTAATGACGTCACAAAATACATAACGTCACAAAAATAAATGACGTCACAAAATTAATTACGTCACAAAATACATAACGTCACAAAAATAAATGACGTCACAAAATACATAACGTCACAAAAATAAATGACGTCACAAAATTAATTACGTCACAAAATACATAACGTCACAAAAATAAATGACGTCACAAAATACATAACGTCACAAAAATTAATGACGTCACAAAATACATAACGTCACAAAAATAAATGACGTCACAAAATACATAACGTCACAAAAATAAATGACGTCACAAAATACATAACGTCACAAAAATAAATGACGTCACAAAATTAATTACGTCACAAAATACATAACGTCACAAAAATAAATGACGTCACAAAATACATAACGTCACAAAAATAAATGACGTCACAAAAATTAATGACGTCACAAAATACATAACGTCACAAAAATAAAAGACGTCACAAAATTAATTACGTCACAAAATACATAACGTCACAAAAATAAATGACGTCACAAAATACATAACGTCACAAAAATTAATGACGTCACAAAATACATAACGTCACAAAAATAAATGACGTCACAAAATTAATTACGTCACAAAATACATAACGTCACAAAAATAAATGACGTCACAAAATACATAACGTCACAAAAATAAATGACGTCACAAAAATTAATGACGTCACAAAATACATAACGTCACAAAAATAAATGACGTCACAAAATACATAACGTCAAAAAAATTAATTAAGTCAAAAAATACATAACCTCACAAAAATAAATGACGTCACAAAATACATAACGTCACAAAATTAATGACGTCACAATAATTAATTACGTCACAAAATACATAACGTCACAAAAATTAATTACGTCAAAAAATACAAAACCTCACAAAAATAAATGACGTCACAAAATACATAACGTCACAAAAATAAATGACGTCACAAAATACATAACGTCACTAAAATAAATGACGTCACAAAATACATAACGTCACAAAAATAAATGACGTCACAAAATACATAACGTCACAAAAATAAATGACGTCACAAAAATTAATGACGTCACAAAATACATAACGTCACAAAAATAAATGACGTCACAAAATTAATTACGTCACAAAATACATAACGTCACAAAAATAAATGACGTCACAAAATACATAACGTCACAAAAATAAATGACGTCACAAAATACATAACGTCGAAAAAATAAATGACGTCACAAAAATTAATGACGTCACAAAATACATAACGTCACAAAAATAAATGACGTCACAAAATACATAACGTCACAAAAATAAATGACGTCACAAAATACATAACGTCACTAAAATAAATGACGTCACAAAATACATAACGTCACAAAAATAAATGACGTCACAAAATACATAACGTCACAAAAATAAATGACGTCACAAAAATTAATGACGTCACAAAATACATAACGTCACAAAAATTAATTACGTCAAAAAATACAAAACCTCACAAAAATAAATGACGTCACAAAATACATAACGTCACAAAAATAAATGACGTCACAAAATACATAACGTCACTAAAATAAATGACGTCACAAAATACATAACGTCACAAAAATAAATGACGTCACAAAATACATAACGTCACAAAAATAAATGACGTCACAAAAATTAATGACGTCACAAAATACATAACGTCACAAAAATAAATGACGTCACAAAATTAATTACGTCACAAAATACATAACGTCACAAAAATAAATGACGTCACAAAATACATAACGTCACAAAAATAAATGACGTCACAAAATACATAACGTCGAAAAAATAAATGACGTCACAAAAATTAATGACGTCACAAAATACATAACGTCACAAAAATAAATGACGTCACAAAATTAATTACGTCACAAAATACATAACGTCACAAAAATAAATGACGTCACAAAATACATAACGTCACAAAAATAAATGACGTCACAAAAATTAATGACGTCACAAAATACATAACGTCACAAAAATAAATGACGTCACAAAATTAATTACGTCACAAAATACATAACGTCACAAAAATAAATTACGTCACAAAATACATAACGTCACAAAAATAAATGACGTCACAAAATACATAACGTCACAAAAATAAATGACGTCACAAAAATAAATGACGTCACAAAATACATAACGTCACAAAAATATATGACGTCACAAAATACATAACGTCACAAAAATTAATGACGTCACAAAATACATAACGTCACAAAAATAAATGACGTCACAAAATACATAACGTCACAAAAATAAATGACGTCACAAAATACATAACGTCACAAAAATAAATGACGTCACAAAATTAATTACGTCACAAAATACATAACGTCACAAAAATAAATGACGTCACAAAATACATAACGTCACAAAAATAAATGACTTCACAAAAATTAATGACGTTACAAAATACATAACGTCACAAAAATAAATGACGTCACAAAATTAATTACGTCACAAAATACATAACGTCACAAAAATAAATGACATCACAAAATACATAACGTCACAAAAATTAATGACGTCACAAAATACATAACGTCACAAAAATAAATGACGTCACAAAATTAATTACGTCACAAAATACATAACGTCACAAAAATAAATGACGTCACAAAATACATAACGTCACAAAAATAAATGACGTCACAAAAATTAATGACGTCACAAAATACATAACGTCACAAAAATAAATGACGTCACAAAATACATAACGTCACAAAAATAAATGACGTCACAAAATACATAACGTCACAAAAATAAATGACGTCACAAAATACATAACGTCACAAAAATAATTGACGTCACAAAATAAATAAAGTCACAAAAATAAATGACGTCACAAAATACATAACGTCACAAAAATAAATGACGTCACAAAATACATAACGTCACAAAATTAATGACGTCACAATAATTAATTACGTCACAAAATACATAACGTCACAAAAATTAATGACGTCACAAAATTAATTACGTCACAAAATACATAACGTCACAAAAATAAATGACGTCACAAAATACATAACGTCACAAAAATAAATGACGTCACAAAAATTAATGACGTCACAAAATACATAACGTCACAAAAATAAATGACGTCACAAAATACATAACGTCACAAAAATAAATGACGTCACAAAATACATAACGTCACAAAAATAAATGACGTCACAAAATACATAACGTCACAAAAATAATTGACGTCACAAAATAAATAAAGTCACAAAAATAAATGACGTCACAAAATACATAACGTCACAAAAATTAAGGACGTCACAAAATACATAACGTCACAAAATTAATGACGTCACAATAATTAATTACGTCACAAAATACATAACGTCACAAAAATTAATTACGTCAAAAAATACATAACCTCACAAAAATAAATGACGTCACAAAATACATAACGTCACAAAAATAAATGACGTCACAAAATACATAACGTCACTAAAATAAATGACGTCACAAAATACATAACGTCACAAAAATAAATGACGTCACAAAATACATAACGTCACAAAAATAAATGACGTCACAAAATTAATTACGTCACAAAATACATAACGTCACAAAAATAAATGACGTCACAAAATACATAACGTCACAAAAATAAATGACGTCACAAAAATTAATGACGTCACAAAATACATAACGTCACAAAAATAAATGACGTCACAAAATACATAACGTCACAAAAATAAATGACGTCACAAAATACATAACGTCACAAAAATAAATGACGTCACAAAATACATAACGTCACAAAAATAATTGACGTCACAAAATAAATAAAGTCACAAAAATAAATGACGTCACAAAATACATAACGTCACAAAAATTAAGGACGTCACAAAATACATAACGTCACAAAATTAATGACGTCACAATAATTAATTACGTCACAAAATACATAACGTCACAAAAATTAATTACGTCAAAAAATACATAACCTCACAAAAATAAATGACGTCACAAAATACATAACGTCACAAAAATAAATGACGTCACAAAATACATAACGTCACTAAAATAAATGACGTCACAAAATACATAACGTCACAAAAATAAATGACGTCACAAAATACATAACGTCACAAAAATAAATGACGTCACAAAATTAATTACGTCACAAAATACATAACGTCACAAAAATAAATGACGTCACAAAATACATAACGTCACAAAAATAAATGACGTCACAAAATACATAACGTCACAAAAATAAATGACGTCACAAAAATAAATGACGTCACAAAATACATAACGTCACAAAAATATATGACGTCACAAAATACATAACGTCACAAAAATTAATGACGTCACAAAATACATAACGTCACAAAAATAAATGACGTCACAAAATACATAACGTCACAAAAATAAATGACGTCACAAAATTAATTACGTCACAAAATACATAACGTCACAAAAATAAATGACGTCACAAAATACATAACGTCACAAAAATAAATGACGTCACAAAAATTAATGACGTCACAAAATACATAACGTCACAAAAATAAATGACGTCACAAAATTAATTACGTCACAAAATACATAACGTCACAAAAATAAATGACGTCACAAAATACATAACGTCACAAAAATAAATGACGTCACAAAATACATAACGTCACAAAAATAATTGACGTCACAAAATAAATAAAGTCACAAAAATAAATGACGTCACAAAATACATAACGTCACAAAAATAAATGACGTCACAAAATACATAACGTCACAAAATTAATTACGTCACAATAATTAATTACGTCACAAAATACATAACGTCACAAAAATTAATTACGTCAAAAAATACATAACGTCACAAAAATAAATGACGTCACAAAATACATAACGTCACAAAAATAAATGACGTCACAAAATACATAACGTCACTAAAATAAATGACGTCACAAAATACATAACGTCACTAAAATAAATGACGTCACAAAAATTAATGACGTCACAAAATACGTAACGTCACAAAAATAAATGACGTCACAAAATTAATTACGTCACAAAATACATAACGTCTCAAAAATAAATGACGTCACAAAATACATAACGTCACAAAAATAAATGACGTCACAAAATACATAACGTCACAAAAATAAATGACGTCACAAAATTAATTACGTCACAAAATACATAACGTCACAAAAATAAATGACGTCACAAAATACATAACGTCACAAAAATAAATGACGTCACAAAATACATAACGTCACAAAAATAAATGACGTCACAAAATTAATTACGTCACAAAAATATATGACGTCACAAAATACATAACGTCACAAAAATTAATGACGTCACAAAATACATAACGTCACAAAAATAAATGACGTCACAAAATTAATTACGTCACAAAATACATAACGTCACAAAAATAAATGACGTCACAAAATTAATTACGTCACAAAATACATAACGTCTCAAAAATAAATGACGTCACAAAATACATAACGTCACAAAAATAAATGACGTCACAAAATATATAACGTCACAAAAATAAATGACGTCACAAAATTAATTACGTCACAAAATACATAACGTCACAAAAATAAATGACGTCACAAAATACATAACGTCACAAAAATAAATGACGTCACAAAATACATAACGTCACAAAAATAAATGACGTCACAAAATTAATTACGTCACAAAAATATATGACGTCACAAAATACATAACGTCACAAAAATTAATGACGTCACAAAATACATAACGTCACAAAAATAAATGACGTCACAAAATACATAACGTCACAAAAATAAATGACGTCACAAAATACATAACGTCACAAAAATAAATGACGTCACAAAATTAATTACGTCACAAAATACATAACGTCACAAAAATAAATGACGTCACAAAATACATAACGTCACAAAAATAAATGACTTCACAAAAATTAATGACGTCACAAAATACATAACGTCACAAAAATAAATGACGTCACAAAATTAATTACGTCAAAAAATACATAACGTCACAAAAATAAATGACGTCACAAAATACATAACGTCACAAAAATTAATGACGTCACAAAATACATAACGTCACAAAAATAAATGACGTCACAAAATTAATTACGTCACAAAATACATAACGTCACAAAAATAAATGACGTCACAAAATACATAACGTCACAAAAATAAATGACGTCACAAAAATTAATGACGTCACAAAATACATAACGTCACAAAAATAAATGACGTCACAAAATACATAACGTCACAAAAATAAATGACGTCACAAAATACATAACGTCACAAAAATAAATGACGTCACAAAATACATAACGTCACAAAAATAATTGACGTCACAAAATAAATAAAGTCACAAAAATAAATGACGTCACAAAATACATAACGTCACAAAAATAAATGACGTCACAAAATACATAACGTCACAAAATTAATGACGTCACAATAATTAATTACGTCACAAAATACATAACGTCACAAAAATTAATGACGTCACAAAATTAATTACGTCAAAAAATACATAACGTCACAAAAATAAATGACGTCACAAAATACATAACGTCACAAAAATAAATGACGTCACAAAAATTAATGACGTCACAAAATACATAACGTCACAAAAATAAATGACGTCACAAAATACATAACGTCACAAAAATAAATGACGTCACAAAATACATAACGTCACAAAAATAAATGACGTCACAAAATACATAACGTCACAAAAATAATTGACGTCACAAAATAAATAAAGTCACAAAAATAAATGACGTCACAAAATACATAACGTCACAAAAATTAAGGACGTCACAAAATACATAACGTCACAAAATTAATGACGTCACAATAATTAATTACGTCACAAAATACATAACGTCACAAAAATTAATTACGTCAAAAAATACATAACCTCACAAAAATAAATGACGTCACAAAATACATAACGTCACAAAAATAAATGACGTCACAAAATACATAACGTCACTAAAATAAATGACGTCACAAAATACATAACGTCACAAAAATAAATGACGTCACAAAATACATAACGTCACAAAAATAAATGACGTCACAAAATTAATTACGTCACAAAATACATAACGTCACAAAAATAAATGACGTCACAAAATACATAACGTCACAAAAATAAATGACGTCACAAAAATTAATGACGTCACAAAATACATAACGTCACAAAAATAAATGACGTCACAAAATACATAACGTCACAAAAATAAATGACGTCACAAAATACATAACGTCACAAAAATAAATGACGTCACAAAATACATAACGTCACAAAAATAATTGACGTCACAAAATAAATAAAGTCACAAAAATAAATGACGTCACAAAATACATAACGTCACAAAAATTAAGGACGTCACAAAATACATAACGTCACAAAATTAATGACGTCACAATAATTAATTACGTCACAAAATACATAACGTCACAAAAATTAATTACGTCAAAAAATACATAACCTCACAAAAATAAATGACGTCACAAAATACATAACGTCACAAAAATAAATGACGTCACAAAATACATAACGTCACTAAAATAAATGACGTCACAAAATACATAACGTCACAAAAATAAATGACGTCACAAAATACATAACGTCACAAAAATAAATGACGTCACAAAATTAATTACGTCACAAAATACATAACGTCACAAAAATAAATGACGTCACAAAATACATAACGTCACAAAAATAAATGACGTCACAAAATACATAACGTCACAAAAATAAATGACGTCACAAAAATAAATGACGTCACAAAATACATAACGTCACAAAAATATATGACGTCACAAAATACATAACGTCACAAAAATTAATGACGTCACAAAATACATAACGTCACAAAAATAAATGACGTCACAAAATACATAACGTCACAGAAATAAATGACGTCACAAAATTAATTACGTCACAAAATACATAACGTCACAAAAATAAATGACGTCACAAAATACATAACGTCACAAAAATAAATGACGTCACAAAAATTAATGACGTCACAAAATACATAACGTCACAAAAATAAATGACGTCACAAAATTAATTACGTCACAAAATACATAACGTCACAAAAATAAATGACGTCACAAAATACATAACGTCACAAAATACATAACGTCACAAAAATAAATTACGTCACAAAATTAATTACGTCACAAAATACATAACGTCACAAAAATAAATGACGTCACAAAATACATAACGTCACAAAAATAAATGACGTCACAAAAATTAATGACGTCACAAAATACATAACGTCACAAAAATAAATGACGTCCCAAAAAAATAACGTCACAAAAATAAATGACGTCACAAAATACATAACGTCACAAAAATAAATGACGTCACAAAATACATAACGTCACAAAAATAATTGACGTCACAAAATAAATAAAGTCACAAAAATAAATGACGTCACAAAATACATAACGTCACAAAAATAAATGACGTCACAAAATACATAACGTCACAAAATTAATTACGTCACAATAATTAATTACGTCACAAAATACATAACGTCACAAAAATTAATTACGTCAAAAAATACATAACGTCACAAAAATAAATGACGTCACAAAATACATAACGTCACAAAAATAAATGACGTCACAAAATACATAACGTCACTAAAATAAATGACGTCACAAAATACATAACGTCACAAAAATAAATGACGTCACAAAATACATAACGTCACAAAAATAAATGACGTCACAAAAATTAATGACGTCACAAAATACGTAACGTCACAAAAATAAATGACGTCACAAAATTAATTACGTCACAAAATACATAACGTCTCAAAAATAAATGACGTCACAAAATACATAACGTCACAAAAATAAATGACGTCACAAAATACATAACGTCACAAAAATAAATGACGTCACAAAATTAATTACGTCACAAAATACATAACGTCACAAAAATAAATGACGTCACAAAATACATAACGTCACAAAAATAAATGACGTCACAAAATACATAACGTCACAAAAATAAATGACGTCACAAAATACATAACGTCACAAAGATAAATGACGTCACAAAATACATAACGTCACAAAAATAAATGACATCACAAAATTAATTACGTCACAAAATACATAACGTCACAAAAATAAATGACGTCACAAAATACATAACGTCACAAAAATAAATGACGTCACAAAAATTAATGACGTCACAAAATACATAACGTCACAAAAATAAATGACGTCACAAAATACATAACGTCACAAAAATAAATGACGTCACAAAATACATAACGTCACAAAAATAATTGACGTCACAAAATAAATAAAGTCACAAAAATAAATGACGTCACAAAATACATAACGTCACAAAAATTAAGGACGTCACAAAATACATAACGTCACAAAATTAATGACGTCACAATAATTAATTACGTCACAAAATACATAACGTCACAAAAATTAATTACGTCAAAAAATACATAACCTCACAAAAATAAATGACGTCACAAAATACATAACGTCACAAAAATAAATGACGTCACAAAATACATAACGTCACTAAAATAAATGACGTCACAAAATACATAACGTCACAAAAATAAATGACGTCACAAAATACATAACGTCACAAAAATAAATGACGTCACAAAATTAATTACGTCACAAAATACATAACGTCACAAAAATAAATGACGTCACAAAATACATAACGTCACAAAAATAAATGACGTCACAAAAATTAATGACGTCACAAAATACATAACGTCACAAAAATAAATGACGTCACAAAATACATAACGTCACAAAAATAAATGACGTCACAAAATACATAACGTCACAAAAATAAATGACGTCACAAAATACATAACGTCAAAAAATAATTGACGTCACAAAATAAATAAAGTCACAAAAATAAATGACGTCACAAAATACATAACGTCACAAAAATTAAGGACGTCACAAAATACATAACGTCACAAAATTAATGACGTCACAATAATTAATTACGTCACAAAATACATAACGTCACAAAAATAAATGACGTCACAAAATACATAACGTCACTAAAATAAATGACGTCACAAAATACATAACGTCACAAAAATAAATGACGTCACAAAATACATAACGTCACAAAAATAAATGACGTCACAAAATTAATTACGTCACAAAATACATAACGTCACAAAAATAAATGACGTCACAAAATACATAACGTCACAAAAATAAATGACGTCACAAAATACATAACGTCACAAAAATAAATGACGTCACAAAAATAAATGACGTCACAAAATACATAACGTCACAAAAATATATGACGTCACAAAATACATAACGTCACAAAAATTAATGACGTCACAAAATACATAACGTCACAAAAATAAATGACGTCACAAAATACATAACGTCACAAAAATAAATGACGTCACAAAATACATAACGTCACAAAAATTAAGGACGTCACAAAATACATAACGTCACAAAATTAATGACGTCACAATAATTAATTACGTCACAAAATACATAACGTCACAAAAATTAATTACGTCAAAAAATACATAACCTCGCAAAAATAAATGACGTCACAAAATACATAACGTCACAAAAATAAATGACGTCACAAAATACATAACGTCACTAAAATAAATGACGTCACAAAATACATAACGTCACAAAAATAAATGACGTCACAAAATACATAACGTCACAAAAATAAATGACGTCACAAAATTAATTACGTCACAAAATACATAACGTCACAAAAATAAATGACGTCACAAAATACATAACGTCACAAAAATAAATGACGTCACAAAAATTAATGACGTCACAAAATACATAACGTCACAAAAATAAATGACGTCACAAAATACATAACGTCACAAAAATAAATGACGTCACAAAATACATAACGTCACAAAAATAAATGACGTCACAAAATACATAACGTCACAAAAATAATTGACGTCACAAAATAAATAAAGTCACAAAAATAAATGACGTCACAAAATACATAACGTCACAAAAATTAAGGACGTCACAAAATACATAACGTCACAAAATTAATGACGTCACAATAATTAATTACGTCACAAAATACATAACGTCACAAAAATTAATTACGTCAAAAAATACATAACCTCACAAAAATAAATGACGTCACAAAATACATAACGTCACAAAAATAAATGACGTCACAAAATACATAACGTCACTAAAATAAATGACGTCACAAAATACATAACGTCACAAAAATAAATGACGTCACAAAATACATAACGTCACAAAAATAAATGACGTCACAAAATTAATTACGTCACAAAATACATAACGTCACAAAAATTAATTACGTCAAAAAATACATAACCTCACAAAAATAAATGACGTCACAAAATACATAACGTCACAAAAATAAATGACGTCACAAAATACATAACGTCACTAAAATAAATGACGTCACAAAATACATAACGTCACAAAAATAAATGACGTCACAAAATACATAACGTCACAAAAATAAATGACGTCACAAAATTAATTACGTCACAAAATACATAACGTCACAAAAATAAATGACGTCACAAAATACATAACGTCACAAAAATAAATGACGTCACAAAAATTAATGACGTCACAAAATACATAACGTCACAAAAATAAATGACGTCACAAAATACATAACGTCACAAAAATAAATGACGTCACAAAATACATAACGTCACAAAAATAAATGACGTCACAAAATACATAACGTCAAAAAATAATTGACGTCACAAAATAAATAAAGTCACAAAAATAAATGACGTCACAAAATACATAACGTCACAAAAATTAAGGACGTCACAAAATACATAACGTCACAAAATTAATGACGTCACAATAATTAATTACGTCACAAAATACATAACGTCACAAAAATAAATGACGTCACAAAATACATAACGTCACTAAAATAAATGACGTCACAAAATACATAACGTCACAAAAATAAATGACGTCACAAAATACATAACGTCACAAAAATAAATGACGTCACAAAATTAATTACGTCACAAAATACATAACGTCACAAAAATAAATGACGTCACAAAATACATAACGTCACAAAAATAAATGACGTCACAAAATACATAACGTCACAAAAATAAATGACGTCACAAAAATAAATGACGTCACAAAATACATAACGTCACAAAAATATATGACGTCACAAAATACATAACGTCACAAAAATTAATGACGTCACAAAATACATAACGTCACAAAAATAAATGACGTCACAAAATACATAACGTCACAAAAATAAATGACGTCACAAAATACATAACGTCACAAAAATTAAGGACGTCACAAAATACATAACGTCACAAAATTAATGACGTCACAATAATTAATTACGTCACAAAATACATAACGTCACAAAAATTAATTACGTCAAAAAATACATAACCTCACAAAAATAAATGACGTCACAAAATACATAACGTCACAAAAATAAATGACGTCACAAAATACATAACGTCACTAAAATAAATGACGTCACAAAATACATAACGTCACAAAAATAAATGACGTCACAAAATACATAACGTCACAAAAATAAATGACGTCACAAAATTAATTACGTCACAAAATACATAACGTCACAAAAATAAATGACGTCACAAAATACATAACGTCACAAAAATAAATGACGTCACAAAAATTAATGACGTCACAAAATACATAACGTCACAAAAATAAATGACGTCACAAAATACATAACGTCACAAAAATAAATGACGTCACAAAATACATAACGTCACAAAAATAAATGACGTCACAAAATACATAACGTCACAAAAATAATTGACGTCACAAAATAAATAAAGTCACAAAAATAAATGACGTCACAAAATACATAACGTCACAAAAATTAAGGACGTCACAAAATACATAACGTCACAAAATTAATGACGTCACAATAATTAATTACGTCACAAAATACATAACGTCACAAAAATTAATTACGTCAAAAAATACATAACCTCACAAAAATAAATGACGTCACAAAATACATAACGTCACAAAAATAAATGACGTCACAAAATACATAACGTCACTAAAATAAATGACGTCACAAAATACATAACGTCACAAAAATAAATGACGTCACAAAATACATAACGTCACAAAAATAAATGACGTCACAAAATTAATTACGTCACAAAATACATAACGTCACAAAAATAAATGACGTCACAAAATACATAACGTCACAAAAATAAATGACGTCACAAAATACATAACGTCACAAAAATAAATGACGTCACAAAAATAAATGACGTCACAAAATACATAACGTCACAAAAATATATGACGTCACAAAATACATAACGTCACAAAAATTAATGACGTCACAAAATACATAACGTCACAAAAATAAATGACGTCACAAAATACATAACGTCACAGAAATAAATGACGTCACAAAATTAATTACGTCACAAAATACATAACGTCACAAAAATAAATGACGTCACAAAATACATAACGTCACAAAAATAAATGACGTCACAAAAATTAATGACGTCACAAAATACATAACGTCACAAAAATAAATGACGTCACAAAATTAATTACGTCACAAAATACATAACGTCACAAAAATAAATGACGTCACAAAATACATAACGTCACAAAATACATAACGTCACAAAAATAAATTACGTCACAAAATTAATTACGTCACAAAATACATAACGTCACAAAAATAAATGACGTCACAAAATACATAACGTCACAAAAATAAATGACGTCACAAAAATTAATGACGTCACAAAATACATAACGTCACAAAAATAAATGACGTCCCAAAAAAATAACGTCACAAAAATAAATGACGTCACAAAATACATAACGTCACAAAAATAAATGACGTCACAAAATACATAACGTCACAAAAATAATTGACGTCACAAAATAAATAAAGTCACAAAAATAAATGACGTCACAAAATACATAACGTCACAAAAATAAATGACGTCACAAAATACATAACGTCACAAAATTAATTACGTCACAATAATTAATTACGTCACAAAATACATAACGTCACAAAAATTAATTACGTCAAAAAATACATAACGTCACAAAAATAAATGACGTCACAAAATTAATTACGTCACAAAATACATAACGTCTCAAAAATAAATGACGTCACAAAATACATAACGTCACAAAAATAAATGACGTCACAAAATACATAACGTCACAAAAATAAATGACGTCACAAAATTAATTACGTCACAAAATACATAACGTCACAAAAATAAATGACGTCACAAAATACATAACGTCACAAAAATAAATGACGTCACAAAATACATAACGTCACAAAAATAAATGACGTCACAAAATACATAACGTCACAAAGATAAATGACGTCACAAAATACATAACGTCACAAAAATAAATGACATCACAAAATTAATTACGTCACAAAATACATAACGTCACAAAAATAAATGACGTCACAAAATACATAACGTCACAAAAATAAATGACGTCACAAAAATTAATGACGTCACAAAATACATAACGTCACAAAAATAAATGACGTCACAAAATACATAACGTCACAAAAATAAATGACGTCACAAAATACATAACGTCACAAAAATAATTGACGTCACAAAATAAATAAAGTCACAAAAATAAATGACGTCACAAAATACATAACGTCACAAAAATTAAGGACGTCACAAAATACATAACGTCACAAAATTAATGACGTCACAATAATTAATTACGTCACAAAATACATAACGTCACAAAAATTAATTACGTCAAAAAATACATAACCTCACAAAAATAAATGACGTCACAAAATACATAACGTCACAAAAATAAATGACGTCACAAAATACATAACGTCACTAAAATAAATGACGTCACAAAATACATAACGTCACAAAAATAAATGACGTCACAAAATACATAACGTCACAAAAATAAATGACGTCACAAAATTAATTACGTCACAAAATACATAACGTCACAAAAATAAATGACGTCACAAAATACATAACGTCACAAAAATAAATGACGTCACAAAAATTAATGACGTCACAAAATACATAACGTCACAAAAATAAATGACGTCACAAAATACATAACGTCACAAAAATAAATGACGTCACAAAATACATAACGTCACAAAAATAAATGACGTCACAAAATACATAACGTCAAAAAATAATTGACGTCACAAAATAAATAAAGTCACAAAAATAAATGACGTCACAAAATACATAACGTCACAAAAATTAAGGACGTCACAAAATACATAACGTCACAAAATTAATGACGTCACAATAATTAATTACGTCACAAAATACATAACGTCACAAAAATAAATGACGTCACAAAATACATAACGTCACTAAAATAAATGACGTCACAAAATACATAACGTCACAAAAATAAATGACGTCACAAAATACATAACGTCACAAAAATAAATGACGTCACAAAATTAATTACGTCACAAAATACATAACGTCACAAAAATAAATGACGTCACAAAATACATAACGTCACAAAAATAAATGACGTCACAAAATACATAACGTCACAAAAATAAATGACGTCACAAAAATAAATGACGTCACAAAATACATAACGTCACAAAAATATATGACGTCACAAAATACATAACGTCACAAAAATTAATGACGTCACAAAATACATAACGTCACAAAAATAAATGACGTCACAAAATACATAACGTCACAAAAATAAATGACGTCACAAAATTAATTACGTCACAAAATACATAACGTCACAAAAATAAATGACGTCACAAAATACATAACGTCACAAAAATAAATGACGTCACAAAAATTAATGACGTCACAAAATACATAACGTCACAAAAATAAATGACGTCACAAAATTAATTACGTCACAAAATACATAACGTCACAAAAATAAATGACGTCACAAAATACATAACGTCACAAAATACATAACGTCACAAAAATAAATTACGTCACAAAATTAATGACGTCACAAATTACATAACGTCACAAAAATAAATGACGTCACAAAATACATAACGTCACAAAAATAAATGACGTCACAAAAATTAATGACGTCACAAAATACATAACGTCACAAAAATAAATGACGTCCCAAAAAAATAACGTCACAAAAATAAATGACGTCACAAAATACATAACGTCACAAAAATAAATGACGTCACAAAATACATAACGTCACAAAAATAATTGACGTCACAAAATAAATAAAGTCACAAAAATAAATGACGTCACAAAATACATAACGTCACAAAAATAAATGACGTCACAAAATACATAACGTCACAAAATTAATTACGTCACAATAATTAATTACGTCACAAAATACATAACGTCACAAAAATTAATTACGTCAAAAAATACATAACGTCACAAAAATAAATGACGTCACAAAATACATAACGTCACAAAAATAAATGACGTCACAAAATACATAACGTCACTAAAATAAATGACGTCACAAAATACATAACGTCACAAAAATAAATGACGTCACAAAATACATAACGTCACAAAAATAAATGACGTCACAAAAATTAATGACGTCACAAAATACGTAACGTCACAAAAATAAATGACGTCACAAAATTAATTACGTCACAAAATACATAACGTCTCAAAAATAAATGACGTCACAAAATACATAACGTCACAAAAATAAATGACGTCACAAAATACATAACGTCACAAAAATAAATGACGTCACAAAATTAATTACGTCACAAAATACATAACGTCACAAAAATAAATGACGTCACAAAATACATAACGTCACAAAAATAAATGACGTCACAAAATACATAACGTCACAAAAATAAATGACGTCACAAAATACATAACGTCACAAAGATAAATGACGTCACAAAATACATAACGTCAAAAAAATAAATGACGTCACAAAATTAATTACGTCACAAAATACATAACGTCACAAAAATAAATGACGTCACAAAATACATAACGTCACAAAAATAAATGACGTCACAAAAATTAATGACGTCACAAAATACATAACGTCACAAAAATAAAAGACGTCACAAAATTAATTACGTCACAAAATACATAACGTCACAAAAATAAATGACGTCACAAAATACATAACGTCACAAAAATTAATGACGTCACAAAATACATTACGTCACAAAAATAAATGACGTCACAAAAGTAATTACGACACAAAATACATAACGTCACAAAAATAAATGACGTCACAAAATACATAACGTCACAAAAATAAATGACGTCACAAAAATTAATGACGTCACAAAATACATAACGTCACAAAAATAAATGACGTCACAAAATACATAACGTCACAAAAATTAATTAAGTCAAAAAATACATAACCTCACAAAAATAAATGACGTCACAAAATACATAACGTCACAAAAATAATTGACGTCACAAAATAAATAAAGTCACAAAAATAAATGACGTCACAAAATACCTAACGTCACAAAAATAAATGACGTCACAAAATACATAACGTCACAAAATTAATGACGTCACAATAATTAATTACGTCACAAAATACATAACGTCACAAAAATTAATTACGTCAAAAAATACAAAACCTCACAAAAATAAATGACGTCACAAAATACATAACGTCACAAAAATAAATGACGTCACAAAATACATAACGTCACTAAAATAAATGACGTCACAAAATACATAACGTCACAAAAATAAATGACGTCACAAAATACATAACGTCGCAAAAATAAATGACGTCACAAAAATTAATGACGTCACAAAATACATAACGTCACAAAAATAAATGACGTCACAAAATTAATTACGTCACAAAATACATAACGTCACAAAAATAAATGACGTCACAAAATACATAACGTCACAAAAATAAATGACGTCACAAAATACATAACGTCGCAAAAATAAATGACGTCACAAAAATTAATGACGTCACAAAATACATAACGTCACAAAAATAAATGACGTCACAAAATACATAACGTCACAAAAATAAATGACGTCACAAAATACATAACGTCACAAAAATAAATGACGTCACAAAATTAATTACGTCACAAAATACATAACGTCACAAAAATAAATGACGTCACAAAATACATAACGTCACAAAAATAAATGACGTCACAAAAATTAATGACGTCACAAAATACATAACGTCACAAAAATTAATTACGTCAAAAAATACATAACCTCACAAAAATAAATGACGTCACAAAATACATAACGTCACAAAAATAAATGATGTCACAAAATACATAACGTCACTAAAATAAATGACGTCACAAAATACATAACGTCACAAAAATAAATGACGTCACAAAATACATAACGTCACAAAAATAAATGACGTCACAAAAATTAATGACGTCACAAAATACATAACGTCACAAAAATAAATGACGTCACAAAATTAATTACGTCACAAAATACATAACGTCACAAAAATAAATGACGTCACAAAATACATAACGTCACAAAAATTAATGACGTCACAAAATACATAACGTCACAAAAATAAATGACGTCACAAAATTAATTACGTCACAAAATACATAACGTCACAAAAATAAATGACGTCACAAAATACATAACGTCACAAAAATAAATGACGTCACAAAAATTAATGACGTCACAAAATACATAACGTCACAAAAATAAATGACGTCACAAAATACATAACGTCACAAAAATAAATGACGTCACAAAATACATAACGTCACAAAATTAATGACGTCACAATAATTAATTACGTCACAAAATACATAACGTCACAAAAATAAATGACGTCACAAAATTAATTACGTCACAAAATACATAACGTCACAAAAATAAATGACGTCACAAAATACATAACGTCACAAAAATTAATGACGTCACAAAATACATAACGTCACAAAAATAAATGACATCACAAAAATAAATGACGTCACAAAATACATAACGTCACAAAAATATATGACGTCACAAAATACATAACGTCACAAAAATTAATGACGTCACAAAATACATAACGTCACAAAAATAAATGACGTCACAAAATACATAACGTCACAAAAATAAATGACGTCACAAAATTAATTACGTCACAAAATACATAACGTCACAAAAATAAATGACGTCACAAAATACATAACGTCACAAAAATAAATGACGTCACAAAAATTAATGACGTCACAAAATACATAACGTCACAAAAATAAATGACGTCACAAAATTAATTACGTCACAAAATACATAACGTCACAAAAATAAATGACGTCACAAAATACATAACGTCACAAAAATAAATGACGTCACAAAATACATAACGTCACAAAAATAAATGACGTCACAAAATACATAACGTCACAAAGATAAATGACGTCACAAAATACATAACGTCACAAAAATAAATGACGTCACAAAATTAATTACGTCACAAAATACATAACGTCACAAAAATAAATGACGTCACAAAATACATAACGTCACAAAAATAAATGACGTCACAAAAATTAATGACGTCACAAAATACATAACGTCACAAAAATAAAAGACGTCACAAAATTAATTACGTCACAAAATACATAACGTCACAAAAATAAATGACGTCACAAAATACATAACGTCACAAAAATTAATGACGTCACAAAATACATTACGTCACAAAAATAAATGACGTCACAAAAGTAATTACGACACAAAATACATAACGTCACAAAAATAAATGACGTCACAAAATACATAACGTCACAAAAATAAATGACGTCACAAAAATTAATGACGTCACAAAATACATAACGTCACAAAAATAAATGACGTCACAAAATACATAACGTCACAAAAATTAATTAAGTCAAAAAATACATAACCTCACAAAAATAAATGACGTCACAAAATACATAACGTCACAAAAATAATTGACGTCACAAAATAAATAAAGTCACAAAAATAAATGACGTCACAAAATACCTAACGTCACAAAAATAAATGACGTCACAAAATACATAACGTCACAAAATTAATGACGTCACAATAATTAATTACGTCACAAAATACATAACGTCACAAAAATAAATGACGTCACAAAATTAATTACGTCACAAAATACATAACGTCACAAAAATAAATGACGTCACAAAATACATAACGTCACAAAAATAAATGACGTCACAAAAATAAATGACGTCACAAAATACATAACGTCACAAAAATATATGACGTCACAAAATACATAACGTCACAAAAATTAATGACGTCACAAAATACATAACGTCACAAAAATAAATGACGTCACAAAATACATAACGTCACTAAAATAAATGACGTCACAAAATACATAACGTGACAAAAATAAATGACGTCACAAAATACATAACGTCACAAAAATAAATGACGTCACAAAATTAATTACGTCACAAAATACATAACGTCACAAAAATAAATGACGTCACAAAATACATAACGTCACAAAAATAAATGACGTCACAAAATACATAACGTCACAAAAATAAATGACGTCACAAAAATAAATGACGTCACAAAATACATAACGTCACAAAAATATATGACGTCACAAAATACATAACGTCACAAAAATTAATGACGTCACAAAATACATAACGTCACAAAAATAAATGACGTCACAAAATACATAACGTCACAAAAATAAATGACGTCACAAAATTAATTACGTCACAAAATACATAACGTCACAAAAATAAATGACGTCACAAAATACATAACGTCACAAAAATAAATGACGTCACAAAAATTAATGACGTCACAAAATACATAACGTCACAAAAATAAATGACGTCACAAAATTAATTACGTCACAAAATACATAACGTCACAAAAATAAATGACGTCACAAAATACATAACGTCACAAAATACATAACGTCACAAAAATAAATTACGTCACAAAATTAATTACGTCACAAAATACATAACGTCACAAAAATAAATGACGTCACAAAATACATAACGTCACAAAAATAAATGACGTCACAAAAATTAATGACGTCACAAAATACATAACGTCACAAAAATAAATGACGTCCCAAAAAAATAACGTCACAAAAATAAATGACGTCACAAAATACATAACGTCACAAAAATAAATGACGTCACAAAATACATAACGTCACAAAAATAATTGACGTCACAAAATAAATAAAGTCACAAAAATAAATGACGTCACAAAATACATAACGTCACAAAAATAAATGACGTCACAAAATACATAACGTCACAAAATTAATTACGTCACAATAATTAATTACGTCACAAAATACATAACGTCACAAAAATTAATTACGTCAAAAAATACATAACGTCACAAAAATAAATGACGTCACAAAATACATAACGTCACAAAAATAAATGACGTCACAAAATACATAACGTCACTAAAATAAATGACGTCACAAAATACATAACGTCACAAAAATAAATGACGTCACAAAATACATAACGTCACAAAAATAAATGACGTCACAAAAATTAATGACGTCACAAAATACGTAACGTCACAAAAATAAATGACGTCACAAAATTAATTACGTCACAAAATACATAACGTCTCAAAAATAAATGACGTCACAAAATACATAACGTCACAAAAATAAATGACGTCACAAAATACATAACGTCACAAAAATAAATGACGTCACAAAATTAATTACGTCACAAAATACATAACGTCACAAAAATAAATGACGTCACAAAATACATAACGTCACAAAAATAAATGACGTCACAAAATACATAACGTCACAAAAATAAATGACGTCACAAAATACATAACGTCACAAAGATAAATGACGTCACAAAATACATAACGTCACAAAAATAAATGACATCACAAAATTAATTACGTCACAAAATACATAACGTCACAAAAATAAATGACGTCACAAAATACATAACGTCACAAAAATAAATGACGTCACAAAAATTAATGACGTCACAAAATACATAACGTCACAAAAATAAATGACGTCACAAAATACATAACGTCACAAAAATAAATGACGTCACAAAATACATAACGTCACAAAAATAATTGACGTCACAAAATAAATAAAGTCACAAAAATAAATGACGTCACAAAATACATAACGTCACAAAAATTAAGGACGTCACAAAATACATAACGTCACAAAATTAATGACGTCACAATAATTAATTACGTCACAAAATACATAACGTCACAAAAATTAATTACGTCAAAAAATACATAACCTCACAAAAATAAATGACGTCACAAAATACATAACGTCACAAAAATAAATGACGTCACAAAATACATAACGTCACTAAAATAAATGACGTCACAAAATACATAACGTCACAAAAATAAATGACGTCACAAAATACATAACGTCACAAAAATAAATGACGTCACAAAATTAATTACGTCACAAAATACATAACGTCACAAAAATAAATGACGTCACAAAATACATAACGTCACAAAAATAAATGACGTCACAAAAATTAATGACGTCACAAAATACATAACGTCACAAAAATAAATGACGTCACAAAATACATAACGTCACAAAAATAAATGACGTCACAAAATACATAACGTCACAAAAATAAATGACGTCACAAAATACATAACGTCACAAAAATAATTGACGTCACAAAATAAATAAAGTCACAAAAATAAATGACGTCACAAAATACATAACGTCACAAAAATTAAGGACGTCACAAAATACATAACGTCACAAAATTAATGACGTCACAATAATTAATTACGTCACAAAATACATAACGTCACAAAAATAAATGACGTCACAAAATACATAACGTCACTAAAATAAATGACGTCACAAAATACATAACGTCACAAAAATAAATGACGTCACAAAATACATAACGTCACAAAAATAAATGACGTCACAAAATTAATTACGTCACAAAATACATAACGTCACAAAAATAAATGACGTCACAAAATACATAACGTCACAAAAATAAATGACGTCACAAAATACATAACGTCACAAAAATAAATGACGTCACAAAAATAAATGACGTCACAAAATACATAACGTCACAAAAATATATGACGTCACAAAATACATAACGTCACAAAAATTAATGACGTCACAAAATACATAACGTCACAAAAATAAATGACGTCACAAAATACATAACGTCACAAAAATTAATGACGTCACAAAATACATAACGTCACAAAAATAAATGACGTCACAAAAATAAATGACGTCACAAAATACATAACGTCACAAAAATAAATGACGTCACAAAAATTAATGACGTCACAAAATACATAACGTCACAAAAATAAATGACGTCACAAAATTAATTACGTCACAAAATACATAACGTCACAAAAATAAATGACGTCACAAAATACATAACGTCACAAAATACATAACGTCACAAAAAAAAATTACGTCACAAAATTAATGACGTCACAAATTACATAACGTCACAAAAATAAATGACGTCACAAAATACATAACGTCACAAAAATAAATGACGTCACAAAAATTAATGACGTCACAAAATACATAACGTCACAAAAATAAATGACGTCCCAAAAAAATAACGTCACAAAAATAAATGACGTCACAAAATACATAACGTCACAAAAATAAATGACGTCACAAAATACATAACGTCACAAAAATAATTGACGTCACAAAATAAATAAAGTCACAAAAATAAATGACGTCACAAAATACATAACGTCACAAAAATAAATGACGTCACAAAATACATAACGTCACAAAATTAATTACGTCACAATAATTAATTACGTCACAAAATACATAACGTCACAAAAATTAATTACGTCAAAAAATACATAACGTCACAAAAATAAATGACGTCACAAAATACATAACGTCACAAAAATAAATGACGTCACAAAATACATAACGTCACTAAAATAAATGACGTCACAAAATACATAACGTCACAAAAATAAATGACGTCACAAAATACATAACGTCACAAAAATAAATGACGTCACAAAAATTAATGACGTCACAAAATACGTAACGTCACAAAAATAAATGACGTCACAAAATTAATTACGTCACAAAATACATAACGTCTCAAAAATAAATGACGTCACAAAATACATAACGTCACAAAAATAAATGACGTCACAAAATACATAACGTCACAAAAATAAATGACGTCACAAAATTAATTACGTCACAAAATACATAACGTCACAAAAATAAATGACGTCACAAAATACATAACGTCACAAAAATAAATGACGTCACAAAATACATAACGTCACAAAAATAAATGACGTCACAAAATACATAACGTCACAAAGATAAATGACGTCACAAAATACATAACGTCAAAAAAATAAATGACGTCACAAAATTAATTACGTCACAAAATACATAACGTCACAAAAATAAATGACGTCACAAAATACATAACGTCACAAAAATAAATGACGTCACAAAAATTAATGACGTCACAAAATACATAACGTCACAAAAATAAAAGACGTCACAAAATTAATTACGTCACAAAATACATAACGTCACAAAAATAAATGACGTCACAAAATACATAACGTCACAAAAATTAATGACGTCACAAAATACATTACGTCACAAAAATAAATGACGTCACAAAAGTAATTACGACACAAAATACATAACGTCACAAAAATAAATGACGTCACAAAATACATAACGTCACAAAAATAAATGACGTCACAAAAATTAATGACGTCACAAAATACATAACGTCACAAAAATAAATGACGTCACAAAATACATAACGTCACAAAAATTAATTAAGTCAAAAAATACATAACCTCACAAAAATAAATGACGTCACAAAATACATAACGTCACAAAAATAATTGACGTCACAAAATAAATAAAGTCACAAAAATAAATGACGTCACAAAATACCTAACGTCACAAAAATAAATGACGTCACAAAATACATAACGTCACAAAATTAATGACGTCACAATAATTAATTACGTCACAAAATACATAACGTCACAAAAATTAATTACGTCAAAAAATACAAAACCTCACAAAAATAAATGACGTCACAAAATACATAACGTCACAAAAATAAATGACGTCACAAAATACATAACGTCACTAAAATAAATGACGTCACAAAATACATAACGTCACAAAAATAAATGACGTCACAAAATACATAACGTCGCAAAAATAAATGACGTCACAAAAATTAATGACGTCACAAAATACATAACGTCACAAAAATAAATGACGTCACAAAATTAATTACGTCACAAAATACATAACGTCACAAAAATAAATGACGTCACAAAATACATAACGTCACAAAAATAAATGACGTCACAAAATACATAACGTCGCAAAAATAAATGACGTCACAAAAATTAATGACGTCACAAAATACATAACGTCACAAAAATAAATGACGTCACAAAATACATAACGTCACAAAAATAAATGACGTCACAAAATACATAACGTCACAAAAATAAATGACGTCACAAAATTAATTACGTCACAAAATACATAACGTCACAAAAATAAATGACGTCACAAAATACATAACGTCACAAAAATAAATGACGTCACAAAAATTAATGACGTCACAAAATACATAACGTCACAAAAATTAATTACGTCAAAAAATACATAACCTCACAAAAATAAATGACGTCACAAAATACATAACGTCACAAAAATAAATGATGTCACAAAATACAAAACGTCACTAAAATAAATGACGTCACAAAATACATAACGTCACAAAAATAAATGACGTCACAAAATACATAACGTAACAAAAATAAATGACGTCACAAAAATTAATGACGTCACAAAATACATAACGTCACAAAAATAAATGACGTCACAAAAATTAATGACGTCACAAAATACATAACGTCACAAAAATAAATGACGTCACAAAATACATAACGTCACAAAAATAAATGACGTCACAAAATACATAACGTCACAAAATTAATGACGTCACAATAATTAATTACGTCACAAAATACATAACGTCACAAAAATAAATGACGTCACAAAATTAATTACGTCACAAAATACATAACGTCACAAAAATAAATGACGTCACAAAATACATAACGTCACAAAAATTAATGACGTCACAAAATACATAACGTCACAAAAATAAATGACATCACAAAAATAAATGACGTCACAAAATACATAACGTCACAAAAATATATGACGTCACAAAATACATAACGTCACAAAAATTAATGACGTCACAAAATACATAACGTCACAAAAATAAATGACGTCACAAAATACATAACGTCACAAAAATAAATGACGTCACAAAATTAATTACGTCACAAAATACATAACGTCACAAAAATAAATGACGTCACAAAATACATAACGTCACAAAAATAAATGACGTCACAAAAATTAATGACGTCACAAAATACATAACGTCACAAAAATAAATGACGTCACAAAATTAATTACGTCACAAAATACATAACGTCACAAAAATAAATGACGTCACAAAATACATAACGTCACAAAAATAAATGACGTCACAAAATACATAACGTCACAAAAATAAATGACGTCACAAAATACATAACGTCACAAAGAAAAATGACGTCACAAAATACATAACGTCACAAAAATAAATGACGTCACAAAATTAATTACGTCACAAAATACATAACGTCACAAAAATAAATGACGTCACAAAATACATAACGTCACAAAAATAAATGACGTCACAAAAATTAATGACGTCACAAAATACATAACGTCACAAAAATAATTGACGTCACAAAATAAATAAAGTCACAAAAATAAATGACGTCACAAAATACCTAACGTCACAAAAATAAATGACGTCACAAAATACATAACGTCACAAAATTAATGACGTCACAATAATTAATTACGTCACAAAATACATAACGTCACAAAAATTAATTACGTCAAAAAATACAAAACCTCACAAAAATAAATGACGTCACAAAATACATAACGTCACAAAAATAAATGACGTCACAAAATACATAACGTCACTAAAATAAATGACGTCACAAAATACATAACGTCACAAAAATAAATGACGTCACAAAATACATAACGTCGCAAAAATAAATGACGTCACAAAAATTAATGACGTCACAAAATACATAACGTCACAAAAATAAATGACGTCACAAAATTAATTACGTCACAAAATACATAACGTCACAAAAATAAATGACGTCACAAAATACATAACGTCACAAAAATAAATGACGTCACAAAATACATAACGTCGCAAAAATAAATGACGTCACAAAAATTAATGACGTCACAAAATACATAACGTCACAAAAATAAATGACGTCACCAAATACATAACGTCACAAAAATAAATGACGTCACAAAATACATAACGTCACAAAAATAAATGACGTCACAAAATTAATTACGTCACAAAATACATAACGTCACAAAAATAAATGACGTCACAAAATACATAACGTCACAAAAATAAATGACGTCACAAAAATTAATGACGTCACAAAATACATAACGTCACAAAAATTAATTACGTCAAAAAATACATAACCTCACAAAAATAAATGACGTCACAAAATACATAACGTCACAAAAATAAATGATGTCACAAAATACATAACGTCACTAAAATAAATGACGTCACAAAATACATAACGTCACAAAAATAAATGACGTCACAAAATACATAACGTCACAAAAATAAATGACGTCACAAAAATTAATGACGTCACAATATACATAACGTCACAAAAATAAATGACGTCACAAAATTAATTACGTCACAAAATACATAACGTCACAAAAATAAATGACGTCACAAAATACATAACGTCACAAAAATTAATGACGTCACAAAATACATAACGTCACAAAAATAAATGACGTCACAAAATTAATTACGTCACAAAATACATAACGTCACAAAAATAAATGACGTCACAAAATACATAACGTCACAAAAATAAATGACGTCACAAAAATTAATGACGTCACAAAATACATAACGTCACAAAAATAAATGACGTCACAAAATACATAACGTCACAAAAATAAATAACGTCACAAAATACATAACGTCACAAAAATAAATGACGTCACAAAATACATAACGTCACAAAAATAATTGACGTCACAAAATAAATAAAGTCACAAAAATAAATGACGTCACAAAATACATAACGTCACAAAAATAAATGACGTCACAAAATACATAACGTCACAAAATTAATGACGTCACAATAATTAATGACGTCACAAAATACATAACGTCACAAAAATTAATTACGTCAAAAAATACATAACCTCACAAAAATAAATGACGTCACAAAATACATAACTTCACAAAAATAAATGACGTCACAAAATACATAACGTCACTAAAATAAATGACGTCACAAAATACATAACGTCACAAAAATAAATGACGTCACAAAATACACAACGTCACAAAAATAAATGACGTCACAAAAATTAATGACGTCACAAAATACATAACGTCACAAAAATAAATGACGTCACAAAATTAATTACGTCACAAAATACATAACGTCACAAAAATAAATGACGTCACAAAATACATAACGTCACAAAAATAAATGACGTCACAAAATACATAACGTCACAAAAATAAATGACGTCACAAAATTAATTACGTCACAAAATACATAACGTCACAAAAATAAATGACGTCACAAAATACATAACGTCACAAAAATAAATGACGTGACAAAATACATAACGTCACAAAAATAAATGACGTCACAAAATACATAACGTCACAAAAATAAATGACGTCACAATAATTAATTACGTCACAAAATACATAACGTCACAAAAATTAATTACGTCAAAAAATACATAACCTCACAAAAATAAATGACGTCACAAAATACATAACGTCACAAAAATAAATGACGTCACAAAATACATAACGTCACTAAAATAAATGACGTCACAAAATACATAACGTCACAAAAATAAATGACGTCACAAAATACATAACGTCACAAAAATAAATGACGTCACAAAAATTAATGACGTCACAAAATACATAACGTCACAAAAATAAATGACGTCACAAAATTAATTACGTCACAAAATACATAACGTCACAAAAATAAATGACGTCACAAAATACATAACGTCACAAAAATAAATGACGTCACAAAAATTAATGACGTCACAAAATACATAACGTCACAAAAATAAATGACGTCACAAAATACATAACGTCACAAAAATAAATGACGTCACAAAATACATAACGTCACAAAAATAAATGACGTCACAAAATTAATTACGTCACAAAATACATAACGTCACAAAAATAAATGACGTCACAAAATACATAACGTCACAAAAATAAATGACGTCACAAAAATTAATGACGTCACAAAATACATAACGTCACAAAAATAAATGACGTCACAAAATTAATTACGTCACAAAATACATAACGTCACAAAAATAAATGACGTCACAAAATACATAACGTCACAAAAATTAATGACGTCACAAAATACATAACGTCACAAAAATAAATGACGTCACAGAATTAATTACGTCACAAAATACATAACGTCACAAAAATAAATGACGTCACAAAATACATAACGTCACAAAAATAAATGACGTCACAAAAATTAATGACGTCACAAAATACATAACGTCACAAAAATAAATGACGTCACAAAATACATAACGTCACAAAAATAAATGACGTCACAAAATACATAACGTCACAAAAATAAATGACGTCACAAAATACATAACGTCACAAAAATAATTGACGTCACAAAATAAATAAAGTCACAAAAATAAATGACGTCACAAAATACATAACGTCACAAAAATAAATGACGTCACAAAATACATAACGTCACAAAATTAATGACGTCACAATAATTAATTACGTCACAAAATACATAACGTCACAAAAATTAATTACGTCAAAAAATACATAACCTCACAAAAATAAATGACGTCACAAAATACATAACTTCACAAAAATAAATGACGTCACAAAATACATAACGTCACTAAAATAAATGACGTCACAAAATACATAACGTCACAAAAATAAATGACGTCACAAAATACATAACGTCACAAAAATAAATGACGTCACAAAAATTAATGACGTCACAAAATACATAACGTCACAAAAATAAATGACGTCACAAAATTAATTACGTCACAAAATACATAACGTCACAAAAATAAATGACGTCACAAAATACATAACGTCACAAAAATAAATGACGTCACAAAATACATAACGTCACAAAAATAAATGACGTCACAAAATACATAACGTCACAAAAATAAATGACGTCACAAAATTAATTACGTCACAAAATACATAACGTCACAAAAATAAATGACGTCACAAAATACATAACGTCACAAAAATAAATGACGTGACAAAATACATAACGTCACAAAAATAAATGACGTCACAAAATACATAACGTCACAAAAATAAATGACGTCACAATAATTAATTACGTCACAAAATACATAACGTCACAAAAATTAATTACGTCAAAAAATACATAACCTCACAAAAATAAATGACGTCACAAAATACATAACGTCACAAAAATAAATGACGTCACAAAATACATAACGTCACTAAAATAAATGACGTCACAAAATACATAACGTCACAAAAATAAATGACGTCACAAAATACATAACGTCACAAAAATAAATGACGTCACAAAAATTAATGACGTCACAAAATACATAACGTCACAAAAATAAATGACGTCACAAAATTAATTACGTCACAAAATACATAACGTCACAAAAATAAATGACGTCACAAAATACATAACGTCACAAAAATAAATGACGTCACAAAATACATAACGTCACAAAAATAAATGACGTCACAAAAATTAATGACGTCACAAAATACATAACGTCACAAAAATAAATGACGTCACAAAATACATAACGTCTCAAAAATAAATGACGTCACAAAATACATAACGTCACAAAAATAAATGACGTCACAAAATTAATTACGTCACAAAATACATAACGTCACAAAAATAAATGACGTCACAAAATACATAACGTCACAAAATTAATGACGTCACAATAATTAATTACGTCACAAAATACATAACGTCACAAAAATTAATTACGTCAAAAAATACATAACCTCACAAAAATAAATGACGTCACAAAATACATAACGTCACAAAAATAAATGACGTCACAAAATACATAACGTCACTAAAATAAATGACGTCACAAAATACATAACGTCACAAAAATAAATGACGTCACAAAATACATAACGTCACAAAAATAAATGACGTCACAAAAATTAATGACGTCACAAAATACATAACGTCACAAAAATAAATGACGTCACAAAATTAATTACGTCACAAAATACATAACGTCACAAAAATAAATGACGTCACAAAATACATAACGTCACAAAAATAAATGACGTCACAAAATACATAACGTCACAAAAATAAATGACGTCACAAAAATTAATGACGTCACAAAATACATAACGTCACCAAAATAAATGACGTCACAAAATACATAACGTCACAAAAATAAATGACGTCACAAAAATTAATTACGTCACAAAATACATAACGTCACCAAAATAAATGACGTCACAAAATACATAACGTCACAAAAATAAATGACGTCACAAAATACATAATGTCACAAAAATAAATGACGTCACAAAAATTAATGACGTCACAAAATACATAACGTCACAAAAATAAATGACGTCACAAAATTAATTACGTCACAAAATACATAACGTCACAAAAATAAATGACGTCACAAAATACATAACGTCACTAAAATAAATGACGTCACAAAATACATAACGTCACAAAAATAAATGACGTCACAAAATACATAACGTCACAAAAATAAATGACGTCACAAAAATTAATGACGTCACAAAATACATAACGTCACAAAAATAAATGACGTCACAAAATTAATTACGTCACAAAATACATAACGTCACAAAAATAAATGACGTCACAAAATACATAACGTCACAAAAATAAATGACGTCACAAAATACATAACGTCACAAAAATAAATGACGTCACAAAATTAATTACGTCACAAAATACATAACGTCACAAAAATAAATGACGTCACAAAATACATAACGTCACAAAAATTAATGACGTCACAAAATACATTACGTCACAAAAATAAATGACGTCACAAAATACATAACGTCACAAAAATAAATGACGTCACAAAATACATAACGTCACAAAAATAAATGACGTCACAAAATTAATTACGTCCCAAAATACATAACGTCACAAAAATAAATGAAGTCACAAAATACATAACGTCACAAAAATAAATGACGTCACAAAATTAATTACGTCACAAAATACATAACGTCACAAAAATAAATGACGTCACAAAATACATAACTTCACAAAAATAAATGACGTCACAAAAATTTATGACGTCACAAAATACATAACGTCACAAAAATAAATGACGTCACAAAATACATAACGTCACAAAAATTAATTAAGTCAAAAAATACATAACCTCACAAAAATAAATGACGTCACAAAATACATAACGTCACAAAAATAATTGACGTCACAAAATAAATAAAGTCACAAAAATAAATGACGTCACAAAATACATAACGTCACAAAAATAAATGACGTCACAAAATACATAACGTCACAAAAATAAATGACGTCACAAAATTAATAACGTCACAAAATACATAACGTCACAAAAATAAATGACGTCACAAAATACATAACGTCACAAAAATTAATGACGTCACAGAATACATAACGTCACAAAAATTAATTACGTCAAAAAATACATAACCTCACAAAAATAAATGACGTCACAAAATACAAAACGTCACAAAAATAAATGACGTCACAAAAATTAATGACGTCACAAAATACATAACGTCACAAAAATAAATGACGTCACAAAATTAATTACGTCACAAAATACATAACGTCACAAAAATAAATGACGTCACAAAATACATAACGTCACAAAAATAAATGACGTCACAAAATACATAACGTCACAAAAATAAATGACGTCACAAAATTAATTACGTCACAAAATACATAACGTCACAAAAATAAATGACGTCACAAAATACATAACGTCACAAAAATAAATGACGTCACAAAATACATAACGTCACAAAAATAAATGACGTCACAAAAATTAATTACGTCACAAAATACATAACGTCACAAAAATAAATGACGTCACAAAATACATAACGTCACAAAAATAAATGACGTCACAAAATACATAACGTCACAAAAATAAATGACGTCACAAAAATTAATGACGTCACAAAATACATAACGTCACAAAAATAAATGACGTCACAAAATTAATTACGTCACAAAATACATAACGTCACAAAAATAAATGACGTCACAAAATACATAACGTCACTAAAATAAATGACGTCACAAAATACATAACGTCACAAAAATAAATGACGTCACAAAATACATAACGTCACAAAAATAAATGACGTCACAAAAATTAATGACGTCACAAAATACATAACGTCACAAAAATAAATGACGTCACAAAATTAATTACGTCACAAAATATATAACGTCACAAAAATAAATGACGTCACAAAATACATAACGTCACAAAAATAAATGACGTCACAAAATACATAACGTCACAAAATTAAATGACGTCACAAAATTAATTACGTCACAAAATACATAACGTCACAAAAATAAATGACGTCACAAAATACATAACGTCACAAAAATTAATGACGTCACAAAATACATAACGTCACAAAAATAAATGACGTCACAAAATACATAACGTCACAAAAATAAATGACGTCACAAAATACATAACGTCACAAAAATAAATGACGTCACAAAATTAATTACGTCACAAAATACATAACGTCACAAAAATAAATGACGTCACAAAATACATAACGTCACAAAAATAAATGACGTCACAAAATTAATTACGTCACAAAATACATAACGTCACAAAAATAAATGACGTCACAAAATACATAACGTCACAAAAATAAATGACGTCACAAAAATTAATGACGTCACAAAATACATAACGTCACAAAAATAAATGACGTCACAAAATACATAACGTCACAAAAATTAATTAAGTCAAAAAATACATAACCTCACAAAAATAAATGACGTCACAAAATACATAACGTCACAAAAATAATTGACGTCACAAAATAAATAAAGTCACAAAAATAAATGACGTCACAAAATACATAACGTCACAAAAATAAATGACGTCACAAAATACATAACGTCACAAAATTAATGACGTCACAATAATTAATTACGTCACAAAATACATAACGTCACAAAAATTAATTACGTCAAAAAATACATAACCTCACAAAAATAAATGACGTCACAAAATACATAACGTCACTAAAATAAATGACGTCACAAAATACATAACGTCACAAAAATAAATGACGTCACAAAATACATAACGTCACAAAAATAAATGACGTCACAAAATAAATAACGTCACAAAAATAAATGACGTCACAAAAATTAATGACGTCACAAAATACATAACGTCACAAAAATAAATTACGTCACAAAATTAATTACGTCACAAAATACATAACGTCACAAAAATAAATGACGTCACAAAATACATAACGTCACAAAAATTAATGACGTCACAAAATACATAACGTCGCAAAAATAAATGACGTCACAAAAATTAATGACGTCACAAAATACATAACGTCACAAAAATAAATGACGTCACAAAATTAATTACGTCACAAAATACATAACGTCACAAAAATAAATGACGTCACAAAATACATAACGTCACAAAAATAAATGACGTCACAAAAATTAATGACGTCACAAAATCCATAACGTCACAAAAATTAATTACGTCAAAAAATACATAACCTCACAAAAATAAATGACGTCACAAAATACATAACGTCACAAAAATAAATGATGTCACAAAATACATAACGTCACTAAAATAAATGACGTCACAAAATACATAACGTCACAAAAATAAATGACGTCACAAAATACATAACGTCACAAAAATAAATGACGTCACAAAAATTAATGACGTCACAAAATACATAACGTCACAAAAATAAATGACGTCACAAAATTAATTACGTCACAAAATACATAACGTCACAAAAATAAATGACGTCACAAAATACATAACGTCACAAAAATTAATGACGTCACAAAATACATAACGTCACAAAAATAAATGACGTCACAAAATTAATTACGTCACAAAATACATAACGTCACAAAAATAAATGACGTCACAAAATACATAACGTCACAAAAATAAATGACGTCACAAAAATTAATGACGTCACAAAATACATAACGTGACAAAAATAAATGACGTCAAAAAATACATAACGTCACAAAAATAAATGACGTCACAAAATACATAACGTCACAAAAATAAATGACGTCACAAAATACATAACGTCACAAAAATAATTGACGTCACAAAATAAATAAAGTCACAAAAATAAATGACGTCACAAAATACATAACGTCACAAAAATAAATGACGTCACAAAATACATAACGTCACAAAATTAATGACGTCACAATAATTAATTACGTCACAAAATACATAACGTCACAAAAATTAATTACGTCAAAAAATACATAACCTCACAAAAATAAATGATGTCACAAAATACATAAATTCACAAAAATAAATGACGTCACAAAATACATAACGTCACTAAAATAAATGACGTCACAAAATTAATTACGTCACAAAATACATAACGTCACAAAAATAAATGACGTCACAAAATACATAACGTCACAAAAATAAATGACGTCACAAAAATTAATGACGTCACAAAATACATAACGTCACAAAAATAAATGACGTCACAAAATTAATTACGTCACAAAATACATAACGTCACAAAAATAAATGACGTCACAAAATACATAACGTCACAAAAATAAATGACGTCACAAAATACATAACGTCACAAAAATAAATGACGTCACAAAATTAATTACGTCACAAAATACATAACGTCACAAAAATGGTTAGGTTAGGTTAGGTTAGGTTAGGTTAGGTTAGGTTAGGTTAGGTTAGGTTAGGTTAGGTTAGGTTAGGTTAGGTTAGGTTAGGTTAGGTTAGGTTAGGTTAGGTTAGGTTAGGTTAGGTTAGGTTAGGTTAGGTTAGGTTAGGTTAGGTTAGGTTAGGTTAGGTTAGGTTAGGTTAGGTTAGGTTAGGTTAGGTTAGGTTAGGTTAGGTTAGGTTAGGTTAGGTTAGGTTAGGTTAGGTTAGGTTAGGTTAGGTTAGGTTAGGTTAGGTTAGGTTAGGTTAGGTTAGGTTAGGTTAGGTTAGGTTAGGTTAGGTTAGGTTAGGTTAGGTTAGGTTAGGTTAGGTTAGGTTAGGTTAGGTTAGGTTAGGTTAGGTTAGGTTAGGTTAGGTTAGGTTAGGTTAGGTTAGGTTAGGTTAGGTTAGGTTAGGTTAGGTTAGGTTAGGTTAGGTTAGGTTAGGTTAGGTTAGGTTAGGTTAGGTTAGGTTAGGTTAGGTTAGGTTAGGTTAGGTTAGGTTAGGTTAGGTTAGGTTAGGTTAGGTTAGGTTAGGTTAGGTTAGGTTAGGTTAGGTTAGGTTAGGTTAGGTTAGGTTAGGTTAGGTTAGGTTAGGTTAGGTTAGGTTAGGTTAGGTTAGGTTAGGTTAGGTTAGGTTAGGTTAGGTTAGGTTAGGTTAGGTTAGGTTAGGTTAGGTTAGGTTAGGTTAGGTTAGGTTAGGTTAGGTTAGGTTAGGTTAGGTTAGGTTAGGTTAGGTTAGGTTAGGTTAGGTTAGGTTAGGTTAGGTTAGGTTAGGTTAGGTTAGGTTAGGTTAGGTTAGGTTAGGTTAGGTTAGGTTAGGTTAGGTTAGGTTAGGTTAGGTTAGGTTAGGTTAGGTTAGGTTAGGTTAGGTTAGGTTAGGTTAGGTTAGGTTAGGTTAGGTTAGGTTAGGTTAGGTTAGGTTAGGTTAGGTTAGGTTAGGTTAGGTTAGGTTAGGTTAGGTTAGGTTAGGTTAGGTTAGGTTAGGTTAGGTTAGGTTAGGTTAGGTTAGGTTAGGTTAGGTTAGGTTAGGTTAGGTTAGGTTAGGTTAGGTTAGGTTAGGTTAGGTTAGGTTAGGTTAGGTTAGGTTAGGTTAGGTTAGGTTAGGTTAGGTTAGGTTAGGTTAGGTTAGGTTAGGTTAGGTTAGGTTAGGTTAGGTTAGGTTAGGTTAGGTTAGGTTAGGTTAGGTTAGGTTAGGTTAGGTTAGGTTAGGTTAGGTTAGGTTAGGTTAGGTTAGGTTAGGTTAGGTTAGGTTAGGTTAGGTTAGGTTAGGTTAGGTTAGGTTAGGTTAGGTTAGGTTAGGTTAGGTTAGGTTAGGTTAGGTTAGGTTAGGTTAGGTTAGGTTAGGTTAGGTTAGGTTAGGTTAGGTTAGGTTAGGTTAGGTTAGGTTAGGTTAGGTTAGGTTAGGTTAGGTTAGGTTAGGTTAGGTTAGGTTAGGTTAGGTTAGGTTAGGTTAGGTTAGGTTAGGTTAGGTTAGGTTAGGTTAGGTTAGGTTAGGTTAGGTTAGGTTAGGTTAGGTTAGGTTAGGTTAGGTTAGGTTAGGTTAGGTTAGGTTAGGTTAGGTTAGGTTAGGTTAGGTTAGGTTAGGTTAGGTTAGGTTAGGTTAGGTTAGGTTAGGTTAGGTTAGGTTAGGTTAGGTTAGGTTAGGTTAGGTTAGGTTAGGTTAGGTTAGGTTAGGTTAGGTTAGGTTAGGTTAGGTTAGGTTAGGTTAGGTTAGGTTAGGTTAGGTTAGGTTAGGTTAGGTTAGGTTAGGTTAGGTTAGGTTAGGTTAGGTTAGGTTAGGTTAGGTTAGGTTAGGTTAGGTTAGGTTAGGTTAGGTTAGGTTAGGTTAGGTTAGGTTAGGTTAGGTTAGGTTAGGTTAGGTTAGGTTAGGTTAGGTTAGGTTAGGTTAGGTTAGGTTAGGTTAGGTTAGGTTAGGTTAGGTTAGGTTAGGTTAGGTTAGGTTAGGTTAGGTTAGGTTAGGTTAGGTTAGGTTAGGTTAGGTTAGGTTAGGTTAGGTTAGGTTAGGTTAGGTTAGGTTAGGTTAGGTTAGGTTAGGTTAGGTTAGGTTAGGTTAGGTTAGGTTAGGTTAGGTTAGGTTAGGTTAGGTTAGGTTAGGTTAGGTTAGGTTAGGTTAGTTAGGTTAGGTTAGGTTAGGTTAGGTTAGGTTAGGTTAGGTTAGG
>JAQJVK010000321.1:0-109604 GCA_035578135.1 Flexamia atlantica
AAATTTTGGATCTGTCGGGACAAGTGGTGGTTTGGTTTTTGGAGTTGTGAGGATATAAATTTTCGTCCTCTCCTCGTTGTAGATATAAATTTTGTTTTCTTCAATTCTGTACAGATTATATTTTTTGTTTTTCTTTAATTCCTTTAGCCTGATGTTCTTTACTGGTGCGGGATGAATTGTTTGGGGGGTGGGGGTTTCTTTGATTGGTGCGGGTTGAATTTGTTGGGGGGTAGAAGAAGGGTGCAGTCCGCACAACTCCATCCAGTCTTCAGTTAAAATGTCGTCACAAATTGGAGCGATCGGAATCTCTTCAATTTGCGGCGTTGATGTTTCTGTAACTGGTGTGGGATTCTGAAATAATTGGGGTTGATCTTCATTAACAGCATCAGCTATTATTTCGTTAATGGAGGAGGAGAGGACGGGAGTAGAAGATTTTTGCGGAATAAAATCGTTGATTGCAGAAAGGCTGATCGATACCGGGATGGAATGTTGCTTCATCAGAGGTTTCTTGAGCAGACCCAGAAGAATAGGGCAGGATGAAGAGGCAGATGAGGAGTCCATAATTAGATAAAGGAAATAATAAAATGGATATAATGAAATAGAAAAAACGTGGGAATGGATAGTAACAGCGATGGTGGCGAGTGGCAGAATAACACAAGGCGGGCGAATGGGGTTCTTATAGGCAGCAGACACAACAACCTTGTAGTCAAGGTAGTGACCAGGTCCAAGTAGGCACACAACAACCTTGTAGTCAAGGTAGTGACCAGGTCCAAGTAGGCCAGACGAAGTTGTGAGAGCGGTGGCTAGCGACCCGGCCAAGGCTACCGGCCTCGGCAGAGCGACACGTTGACCTACTAGTCAAGGCTCGCTAGCGAGGTCGAGTCTCGAGCTCGCTGATATAAGCAAGCGCGCAACGTTTCTCTTTGGCATTACGGTGAAGGTGTAACTGGTCCGCTTACGTGGAGGGTTATGCTGTAACGTAATGTTCGCCATGGTGTGTGGGGTGGCTTATGTCAAGCACACACTGCGTTCGGCTATTGTGGGAGAGGCGCCCTCCTATAATAGTCGGTCGCAATGGCAATCCACCTACCTTTCCATTTCCTGCGTGGTTTAATTGTCAGGGTTAATATTACGGTGAGGTGTGTGAGTTCGCTTACGTGATGATCACACCGTAACTGTAATATTAGGTGTAATATTATAGGGAGGTGTGTGAGTTCGCTTACGTGATGATCACACCGTAACTGTAATATTACATAGTATAAGATAGAATAGGGGGAACGTTAGGTAGGGGTTAAGATGTGATAGGGCGGTGAGGTGTGTGAGTTCGCTTACGTGATGATCACACCGTAACCGCATGCATGATAGCATTTAAGGGGTAGCATAAGTTATAATAAAGTAGTATAGAAATAAAGTAGTAGAATAAGGTAGGGACCCCACGCTTCCCCACCCCCCTTTTTTTTATAATTTTTAAATGACCTTGACCTAGTTTTGATTGTTCTACTTTCGGACTTAGAATTATTTTAAATGATCTATTTTTTAGACTTAGATATTTTAATTTCAAAAGACTTACTTGTTTGACTTATATATTGATTGATTTTAAAACTCTACTTTTGAGACTTAAATATTTTGTTAAAGTTTTAAATAACCTAAGATTTTAGTTTTGTGTTGTATCTTTTATTAAATAATTATTTTTAACATTTGGGTTTTTGTAAATGTTTTAATTTCTGTTGATGGTGAGTTTAGTTTTCGCGTTGGTTATTAATATTTTTGAGTTTTTGCGTCATAACTTTTATACCGTTGGTTTAATCAAAAAATGTTACTGGACCTTTTTTGTTTGTCTTTTAATTCCGCTTAATTTGAGTACCCGCACGATAGATTTGGAGCATTTTTTGTTATATCCCCCCCCCTTCCCGCGAAACCCCCCCTCCCCCCCCTCCCCCCCCTCCCCCCTCCCCCCCTCCCCCCCTTCCCCCCTCCCCCCCTCCCCCCTCCCCCCCTCCCCCCCTCCCCCCTCCCCCCTCCCCCCCCTCCCCCCCCTCCCCCCCCCTCCCCCCCCCGGAACCCCCCGGAACCCCCCGCATCCCCCCGGCAAAACCGGTTACTTGATTTCGTCGCCGTTCAACTTTAGAACTGCGTCGCCGTACACGATGGCAGTGGATATAACAAAAATGCTCCAAATCCATCGTGCGGGTAGTCAAATTAAGCGGAATTAAAAGACAAACAAAAAAGGTCCAGTAACATTTTTTGATTAAACCAACGGTATAAAAGTTATGACGCAAAAACTCAAAAATCGAGGCTATAGGCAGTGGATATAACAAAAATGCTCCAAATATATCGTGCGGGTAGTCAAATTAAGCAGAATTAAAAGACAAACAAAAAAGGTCCAGTAACATTTTTTGATTAAACCAACGGTATAAAAGTTATGACGCAAAAACTCAAAAATCGAGGCTATAGGCAGTGGATATAACAAAAATGCTCCAAATCTATCGTGCGGGTAGTCAAATTAAGCAGAATTAAAAGACAAACAAAAAAGGTCCAGTAACATTTTTTGATTAAACCAACGGTATAAAAGTTATGACGCAAAAACTCAAAAATCGAGGCTATAGCCTTGGGCTCACAGTATATATATAAGGTGTGCTGTAGTCTTGTGGTTACATTTGCCATGGAATCCCTCATGATCTTTAGTGCTGTGCACAACTTTGTCGAAGCCAAAAAAGTACTATGGTACATAAGAACGTATCATAGCAATCTGAAGTGTATTAGTGGAGTACTTGAAGCTGTTAAAGCAGACGGTACAAAAATCTGTTGCACTTCGGATTCTATGGATTACGAAGGACTCGAAACATGGGTCCTTTATTATGTACAATTTTGTACAAAAATTCACATCAAAGTTGACACGGACTAAAGGGGTTTTCTAGGAGGAAAGAAAAGAATAGATACCAACAATGCATGTTGGTAGCTATTCTTTTCATTCTTCCGCTAAGATTTAAATGACCTTGACCTACTTAGGACTTAGAAAATTTTCACTAAGTTACAATTGACCTTAAAAATAAGTAGGTCAAGGTCATTTAACTTTAAGCGGAAAAAAGAGAGGAACAGTGTTATTAATTAACACTGTTCCTCTCTTTTTTCCTAAAAGGCAGGGGGAGAAGTTCCGTTAATGTCTACTTTTATGTGGCAGAATCATATCCATCATCATCTGATTCATTTTGAAAGTTGATGTAATCTACATCAACCCAAAGATAATGGAATCCTTGTTCAAAAGCCATAGTATCAATGTATGTTTCAAGTGTTGAAAACCAATTCGGATCTACGAAAGGGTTGATGGTAACTAATAAACGTTGATATGTTAAATTTACCATTCTTTCCCCAGTAACATTAATCGTAAGAAAATTAATATTCTGGAGGACATGGATTAAATTTAACATAAATTGAATATGTTGTTGAGGAGTGCAAAAAACATTGTAAAACATACGGAAACTTTCCATGATTATCGGTGAGGGAAGTGATGCCTCTTCATATAATCCACGGTTTATATATACATTTTCCCCACCATAAAGTTTTAAAAGTGGGTCAAGGTCATCTGAAGATACCCTATGAACGGGGAACAGAGCAGTAAGTGGTTAGACCACAAACTGCTCTGTTCCCCGTCCCTATTTAATTTCTCATAATTATATGTGTTTATAAACACATACAATTAATTTCATATTTTGCCAGGGGGCAGAAATTGCAGAGATGACATTTTTCTTGAGGTGCCGGCATTTGTAGTTTATACCCAATTATTCCGCTTCTATAAGCAATAGTTCGATAAAGCTCGTCCCCCGGGCCGGCAAGAGGAAGCGCCTGAAAAAAAAAATTATTAGTTTAAAGAAATTAAAAAAAAATAATATATTGTTAACAAAATAAACAATGCAGTTAATGAAAAAACGTACCATGTGACATACGGCACATATTCTGCCAACATTTGGCCCTTCAAACCAAATTTTGGTTTTGTAGACGCATCGTCTTTTATGCTCATAAATGAGCTCTCCTTGCAAAATTGGCGGCAGCGGCTCTGACACCCTTCTGATATGCCGGAGCATAGGGTTATCGGTGCAGATACGCTGCAGACACAACTCGTACAAGGAGCTCATAGTTATGGTCTGGCTATGCAAACCTCAAAGCTTTAAATACGTACCAATCACCTTGATGGCGAAGGTGATTCCCCCTCCCCCGGGTTTCCACTATATATTGAGCGGATAGAAGCTTTATAGAATTAATAGTTTGCTACATTTTGAATCAACAAAACGTTATGGAATCTTTCCTAAAATACCTGATTGATCAAAGATTAAGTAGAAACCGAAGGGAACAAAGAAGACAACACAGATTAAAAAAAGCTTTTGAAAAATTAAAATTAGTTGTACCGGAAAGTCAAAAACAAAAAAAAATTAACAGACAATCTATAGTTCAAAATGCAATAGATTACATTAAAAAATTGGAAGAAGACTTAAAATCACCAACATTTAACTTAGAACAACAAGAATTTGAACAATCCGAACAGACATTTTTACAGGATATAGAAGAATTCCAACAATTCGAACAGAAATTTGTACAGGAAATAGAAGAATATCTTCAAACTTCGCAAAATTTAAACCAAGACATGTATGAAATTTTGTATCAACCTTTTGAAACTGTTTCCTTGCCAGTGTTAGAAAGCTTGGATGAATATTTTTTTGACGTCGAAAAGTAGAGGGGGTAAATGGGTGGGGAGCTGTTATAAAGGCAGGGTAAACAGAGTAATCTTTACTTTCTTAGGATCCAGCGCTATGGCAGGCACTTCGTCTTCGTCCAGGTCTTCTTCCTCGTCATCAAGAACATCATCATCATCTGTTGTTTCTATTGTGAAACAAAAATCTCCTTCTCCAAAAAAATCTTCACCGAAAAAATCTCCTTCTCCAAAAAAATCTTCACCAAAAAAATCTCCTAAAAAAATTTCTGAAAAACTTCAAAAACTTCAAAAATTAAGAAAATCCTGTTTTAAGAAAGAACAATGTGCTCATATTTTAAAAAAAGGAGCGAACAAAGGTGAAAGGTGTGTGAAGTTGTGTAGTGTAGGTGAAAAATTGTGTAATTTGCATAACAAACGTGAACCTTCCGAAAAAGTCAAAATTCAACCTTCTAAAAAAGTCAAAATTGAACCTTCCAAAAGTGAATTGCCAGAAAAAATTGAAAACTATAAAAGAATTAAAATCAACAGATTGAAATTAAACCACAAATATGTTTTTGTAAAAAAGATCAGTAACAGGGATGTTGTTCTTAGATGTTGTGATGAACTCTACTTGCTCAAATTACCAGTAAATCTTCAAATTCCAAATATCAGTAATGTTCATTATTATTTAGTAAGAAAATCTCCATCTGATAAAGTTAAATGGTCAAATTAAACACAAGACAAAAAAAAAATGGAGCGGGGGAATAGACCACTTTGTAATTCCAAGAGAATTACTTAGCGGTCTATTCCCCCGCTCATAGGGTATTTTTGAATGACCTTGACCTATTTTCAAAATTTACAATGGAGGGTTAATTTCTTATAAAAGCGGGATAACAAAATGACTTTTTACTTTTTACAATCTAGTCCTAAAAAAGAACAATGTTCGTATATTATTAAAAAAGGGTAAAAGATGTGTTGTGTAAATCAAACATTATGCAGTGCGCACAACAAATACCTCCTTTTGTTAAAACTGAGAGGTTAGTGTAAAAATGAAATAAAAAAAAATAGGAGCGGGGGAATAGACCACTTTGTAATTCTAAAAGAATTACTTAGCGGTCTATTCCCCCGTTCATAGGGTATTTTTTGGTGACCTTGACCTACTTCTTACACTTATAAATTTTCGCTAACTGCTATTGACCTTGAAAATAAATAGGTCAAGGTCATTCAATAATTAAAAAGAAAATGGAGGTGTACGGTTTTACAGAACCGTACACCTCAGAAACCTAACAGAAGAAAAGCTAAATCTACCTATATATAAATGACCTTGAGACTTAGAAATTTTCGCTAAGTCTTTTTGTTGACCTTGAAAATAAGTAGGTCAAGGTCATTCGATAACTAAAAAGAAAATGGGGGTGTACGGTTTGACAGAACCGTACACCCCCGGAAACCTAAAAGAAGAAAAGCTAATTTACAATACAATCTGCCTAGAGTTTAAGAATTAATAAAAATAAAAAAATAAAGAAATAAAATTTAGTTTAAAAAAAATAGCTAGACAGCCCAGCGCTGCACATCATGATTACAGTGTGATCATCACGTAAGCGAACTCACACACCTCACCATAAGCGCACAACGCTAAGCTAAAACAAAAATGTTATTTTGAAATAGCAAGTTGTTTAATTAAATTTAGGAAAAAATGTTATACAAATATGTTTTTTATTTCCTAACACTAAAGGAGCCAGTGTCTCGCCATTAGCGACGCAGAACAACTGAGGTCTAGCGAAACTCCGGAGGTAGGCGAACTACCCATCCAGCACGTATAGAGGTTGTAAGTGACCCGCTTTGGTGAGCGTAATCACTACAAAAGCGGTAGCCGGTTTTACCATTATTGGTTTTACCATGCAAAAGATGGAAGGAAAAAAGGAAAGGAAATTGGAATTGAAAGGTGTCCCTAACTAAAAAGGAGTACAAGACAAGAGAGGGAATGCCCTCAACAAGCTTGTTGGAAAAAGGAAATTGGAATAGAAAGGTATTAAAAACATATCATATAACATTCCTAAAAACAAAAATTTTACTTTAAATTTAAACATTCCAGGCAGAAATATATTGTAAGTAATCTTTAGATTTTAAAATAATACTAACTACCAAACCAGCAAATTAAAAACAAACTACAAACCCTAGGGTATCTACAAGCACAAACAACTACCATGCCTTAAAATTAATCAGTCCTACGTCAAGATGTTATTATACAAATAACACCAAGATATTTTCACCAAACAGCAAAAATGATAAAATGTTCAGGGCGCCTTCTGAACATGTTACCACCTCACTGTCTAGCGAGCAACTGATGCCGAACCACACGCGCAGATCCCGGACCCCAACTCGGCTTGAGGTCATCCCCCCTCCTCGCTTACCCCCTCCCAAACCACAGGACCCTTACTGCGGGTTTGGTTTCCATCATTCTTTTGCCATTGTTCCAACAGGCAACAACATTTCTTTCTTTACTTTACATTGGATTTGTAAATATTTTAAGTGTTAAAACTTCTCAATATTTAATATTTTAGGACTTTGAAAAATTTTCAAACCTATCATTCTTTTGCAAATGTTTAAACAGGCAACAACACTTCTTTCTTTATTTTTACTTTACATTGGACTTGTAAAACTTCCTAATAATTAATACTTTCGGACTTAGAAAAATTTTCAAACATTTGCTTCAACATTTATTTTACAATATCAAGTTTCTTTTATAATGCCTCCAACAGACAACAATTTTCCTTTTGGATGTTCAATTTGTGAAAAAATATATAAAATAGTTGAACCAGAAGACTTAACGGATGACGAAAGTATTTTTGAAAATAGTTTGATTCCAGTAGAAGATACATCTGATGCTACATCCGATGCTACATCCGATGCTACGTCTGATGCTACAAGTGATGAAGAAAATATTTTGGAAGTACCAGTAGCAATAGGCGAAGAAACACCGTTAACACATGTTGTAACAATTAACTATGATCCAGTACAATATATACATGCTCTTGTTCGGCGACGTTTGTTTCCGGCATCGGACATGGAGGAAGATGAAAGCGATAACGATTTGGAAATAACATATTTAAACAATAGCAATGATGATCACACTTACGACGCATAATATATGTATTATTTTGAACTTAAATTATTTGACGTTGGCACTTAGATTTTTTTAAAACTTCCATTATTTGACCTTGAGACTTAGAATTTTTTTAAAACTTCCATTATTTGACCTTGAGACTTAGATTTTTTCTAAAACTTTCATTATTTGACCTTGACACTTAGATTTTTTTAATACCTGCATTATTTGACACTTAGGAGTTTTGAAATATAAGAAATTTAACTGTTATTAACACTTTTTGTGTTTAATACAGAAAAAGTGGTGGGGGTAGTGCTATAAATAGGGGTAGTTTAAGAGTGGTTCTTATTATTACTGCAACTTTTGTGGAGAGCACACCTACGTCATGTATTACTGCATCAGTTGTGAAGAATCTTTTGAAAATGAAAACTTACTACAAATACACAAAGAAGTGTACCATAACAACGAAACAAGAAACAATGCAGAAGAAGAAGATTTGGAAGAATTAGATCAAATGCTGGCTACCCATCAACAACAACTAAATTCAAGACCAAGTGTTATTCAATACGCACCCGGACCATCTTTGGATGTGGAATTATACGCCCGAGCTTTACCAGGCAGTGTAGTAACTCATTTTAAGATTGACAATGCTCAATTGCAACTAGCACAATTTATATTGAAAGCAAAAACATTAGTAACAGAAACATTGAAGAATGAACTAAGAAGATTAAGTTTTATAAAGTTTGGAATATTATTAGATACTGTATTTACAAATGTTCAGAATGAAACATCACCAAGAGGATTTTTAACTAAAAACAAAACCATCATGTTTGCATCGGATATAAGCTCAATTGTGGATGATTGTTTTGAAGAACTTTTAACAAAATTACAAGAACATGAAGGAAGAGGTTCTGGATGGAGTTTGTTAAGTATAACAAGCTTAGATGTGAGAGTTCATAAACATGGATATGGAATGAGAGGTAGTAGTTATATTGCTTTGCCAAGGAAGATTCGAGTAACCAAATCTTGTGTTAATGTACAAAATGAAAATGCTGAATGTTTCAAGTATGCAATGCTTGCAAAATATGTAGAAGATCATGTGGAACGACCGAGTAGAGCATACGATGAGGTTTCCTATATGTATAACTTTCAAGGCATGACTTATCCTGTTTCAATTCAAGACATATCAAAATTTGAAAAGAAAAATCCTTTTGCATCTGTAAACATCTTTGGCTTAGATTCATCCAACAATGTCTATCCCTTACGTATAACACCCACCGAACGCAGAGATCATACTGATTTATTATTTATAACTAAAGGTGATATCTCACATTATGTATATATTAAAGATTTTGAAGCTCTAGTTTGCAAACAGTTATCAAAACGTGAACAACCAAAAACAACTTGTAAAAGATGTTTCTGTTTTGTAAACAAACCTTTAAGAAGAGGAGGTTCAGAATGGTTAACAGAACATAAAAGATTATGCAATGGAAACTATGAAGTAAGAATTAAATTACCACACCCTAGCAGATCACAAGTAAAATTTGATAAAGTTATCCAACAATACAGAATCCCCGTTGTAGTGTATGCAGATTTTGAATCTTCATTGCTTCCACTTGAACAAGAAGAAGGAGAGGAAATTACAAGCAGAACAAAGTATCAACTTCACAAACCAAACAGCTACTGTTTAATAGTAAAATCCACTCTGCCTGAAGAACATCTTCAAGAATATGGTTTGACATCTACACCAAAGATCTATCGTGGAGAAGAAGCAGCTCGATACTTTGTTGATGATTTATACGACATCGCTGGGAAAGTGGAAGCAATGTATAGCAATGTGGTTCCTATGTCACCTATGACACCGGAAGAAATTTATCTTTATGATTCGACAACAACATGCTATTTGTGTAACAATCAATTTACAGAAACTAAAGTTAAAGTTCGCGACCATGACCATCTGACAGGAGCCTACAGAGGTGCAGCTTGCAACGGATGTAACATCAACTACAAACTACCATCTTTTATTCCCGTGGTTTTTCACAATCTTAGCGGATACGATGGACATTTTATCATTCCTGAATTAGCAAGAGACAACGGTGAAATAGACGTTATAGCACAAACTATGGAAAAATTTATAAGCTTTTCAAAAAAGGTGGGCAAAATTAAACTTAGATTTGTTGATTCTTTTCGATTTATGCCTTCCAGTCTTATGAAACTTTCTGAAAATTTAAGAAGACAAAATTTAATAGAAACAAGCAAAATTGTACCTGCAGAAAAAATGGATTTGGTTCTTCGGAAAGGAGTTTTCCCGTATGATTACATCGATGGACTACATAAATTTCAAGAAACGTCACTTCCTCCACCAGAAGCTTTCAAAAGTAAACTTACCGATTTGGACATTTCACCTGAAGACTATCAACACGCATGCAGAGTTTGGGACGAATTGGAAATGAACACTCTGGGAGATTATTCTGACTTTTATGTAAAACTTGATGTGACCCTTCTCTGCGATGTGATGGAAGAATTTAGAAACACCTGCTTTGAAGCTTACGGATTAGACCCTCTTCATTCTTATACTTCTCCAGGACTAGCTTGGCAAGCTATGCTAAAAGAAACAAAGTGCAACCTTAAATTATTAACAGATATTGACATGGTGTTGATGATCGAATCGGGCGTTAGAGGTGGATTGACCCAAAGTGTTACTAGACATGTTAAAGCTAACAACAAATATCTTCCAAACTACGATAAAGAAAAACCATCAGTATTCTTAGGATATTTCGATGCCAACAATTTATACGGATGGGCCATGTCTAATCCACTTCCTTTTGGAAACTTTGAATGGGTTAATCCAGACTCTATTGGTGATATTTCGCAAATTTCAAAAGACGGAGACACCGGATACATATTGGACTGTGACTTTGAATATCCAGAACACTTGCATGATCTTCATTACGATCTTCCGCTCCTTGCAAAAACAGAAGTTTCACCAATTGGCAAACATCCAAAATTAATGATGACTCTTGAAAATAAACAAAGATACGTAGCTCACTTTTGGGTTGTTCAACAAGCACTCCAATTGGGTTTACGTATAACCAAAATTCATAGAGTTTTAAAATTTTCCCAATCTTGCTGGTTAAAACCGTACATTGATTCAAACACCAGAAGAAGAGCAGCTGCAACATCAACATTTCAAAAGGACTTTTTTAAATTAATGAATAACGCGATATTTGGAAAAACATTGGAAAACAAAAGAAAACACAAAAATGTTAAATTAATTACAGATCCTATAAAACTAGAAAAACTTGTACAAAAACCAAACTTTGAAACATTCGTTATCATCAATGAAAACCTTGTGGCAGTATCTATGAAGAAGACAAGTGTGAAAATGGATCGTCCGTTGTACGTTGGAATGTCAATCTTGGATATTTCCAAAACCCACATGTACGATTTCCACTACAACAAAATGGTCGCCTTCTACGGTAGAGATAACATCGGAATCGCCTACATGGACACGGACGCTTTCATCTACTGGATTCTTACTGAAGATATGTATTTGGATCTTCTAACATTTGTTCACAAAAATGAATTTGATTTTAGTGACTATCCAAAAGATCATTTAAATTATGACAATGATCGGAACAAAAAGAAACTTGGAAAATTTAAAGACGAAGCAAATGGAATTTTACTGAAAGAACTTATTGCACTAATGTCAAAATTGTATTCACTACAATTGCATAAAGAAGAAAACAATATTATTAAAAAAGCTAAGGGAGTAAAAAGTTTGTATCTTAAGAAGAATGTAAATTTTGAACACTACAAGCAATGCTTATTTGAAGAAACGACTATAACTGCAAAATTCAACACCATCAGAAGTTTCAACCATCAACTGTACAGCGTAACAGAAGTGAAAAAAGCACTCTGCTCCAATGATGACAAACGACACATTCTTCCAGACAAAATTCACACTCTACCATTCGGCCACTACTCTCTCAATCCTATCAATGAGTAAAAAGAAAAAGAAAAAAAGAAAAAAAGAAAAAAATAAAAAAATAAAAAAAAGAAAAAAAGAAAAAAAGAAAAAAAAGGGGAAATCACAGCATGCTCGCTGTGATTTCCCCTTTTTTTAAAATATGTTGAAATGACCTTGAACTATAAAAGCGGATGCAGAAAAAGAAACAGTCAATACTAACTTGACTTTGTTAGTAAAATCATCATGACAGACTTAAAGGAAAAGATTGTTAATGAACTTCATAAACCTGCAAGAATAAAGTTTCCACGACGAAATACTGTTGTAAAAGGAATAAATGATTTATATCAAGCAGATTTAATTGAAATGCAACCGCATAGTAAAATAAATAAAGGATTTAAATACATACTTACGATTATTAATTGTTTTACTAAAGTTGCAGATGCTTTGCCATTAAAAGACAAAACTGGTAACAGCATAACAAAAGCTATGGAAGTAGCTATAAAAAGAGATAAAAATAAAATTAAACATTTACAAACTGATGATGGGAAAGAATTTTTTAATAAACATTTTGCCTTGTTAATGAAAAAATATAACATAAATCATTATTCCACAAATTCTGAGAAAAAGGCAGCTATAATTGAAAGATTTAATAGAACCTTAAAAGGTGCAATGTATAAAATGTTTTCGAAAAGAGGTTCTTACGTATGGGTTGATATCTTACCAAAATTAATAAGCGATTACAACAACAAGTTTCATAGAACTATCGGTATGGCACCTAACAAAGTGAATAAGAAAAACGCTAAACTAGTTTTACAACGAATTAAAAAAAATACACAGCCAAAAGCGGAACAAAGAAAACCAAGAAAATTTAATGTAAATGATAAAGTTCGAATTAGTAAATACAAAGGAGTGTTTACTAAAAAATACCTGCCCAATTGGACAAATGAAGTTTTTACAGTGTATAAAGTACAACCTACTGTACCGGAAACTTATATTTTAAAAGATAACAAAGGAAATTTGTTACAAGGCGGTTTTTACGGACATGAATTGTTAAAGTCAACAGTAGGCGATGTTTATCTTGTTGAAAAGGTGTTGCAAAGGAAAAAAGACCAAGTTAAAGTACGTTGGTTGGGGTTTGATAAAACTGAAGATTCGTGGATACCTATAAAAGATTTGATTTAGTTTTAAATAAACTTATTTACTCTTCTGCCTTTGAATAAGATGGAGATTGTTCACCATAAAGATAAATTTAATATTAATAACATTGATGATTTAACCGTAGATAACGTTAAAATCAACAATGGTAAACACGGCAGTTTATTTCCAAACACTGTACGATGTATAGTCAGCGGTCCTTCAAACTGTGGCAAAACTAACGTTGTGTTTAACTTAATTACAAACACAAAAGGATTGCGATTTAATAACCTATATATTTTTTCAAAGTCCTTACATCAACCAAAGTATCAATTGTTGGAAAAGATCCTGACTGATGTGCCCGATGTTAACTATTACAAATTTAATGCTAGTGACAGTGTTATGCAACCAGACCAGGCTAAGCCGTATTCTGTATTTGTATTTGATGATGTATCTAGTGAAAATCATGATACTATTAGAAACTATTTTGCCATGGGAAGACATAATAATATTGATAGCATATATATCGGACAAACATATAGCAAAATTCCAAAACAACTAATTAGAGACAATGCAAATATTTTAGTTTTATTCAAACAAGACGATACAAACCTAAAACATATATACAACGATCATGTAAATGCTGATATGTCATTTGATAAATTCAAAGAGCTTTGTGGAAAAGCTTGGGCGGAAAAATATGGATTTTTGGTAATTATGAAAGATAAAGCTATAACAGATGGTCGTTACCGCATAGGTTTTGATAAATTTGTTTTAATACATTAATTAACAACATTATCGTACAAGTCTTCATGGTGTAAACATGGTTAATCAGGAAAAGCTATTAAAAGAAATAAAATCACTTAGTGATTCTATTAGACATAAAAACAGAGCGTTAAGATTAGGAATAAGTGAAAGAGAGAAATTTCTGGAATCAACATTTAAACCTATTACTGAGCCATTAAAACAATTAGGACAAAATGTTAAACATTCAACATTTAATTTTTCCGGAGATGCTATTTTACCCATTTCAAAATTTGAACAAAAAGAAGAATATGAAAGTGATACAAGTTTTACACAACAAGGAGAAACAACTGAAGAAGAAAGCGAACTAGGTGAAGAAACGGATGTTTTAACAGAAAAAGAAGGTCTTTCTACAAGCGAAGAACAACAAGAAGAAGAAGAGCCTATTAATCCATCCAACTTGAGCAAATTGGGCTCGGATATCGCGTATAAAGGGCCGCTTGCAAGACAATTTGTATTAAAAATGTTACATTCTGCACAACCAACTCGAAAATATCATACTTTTGGTGCTAGAATAGAAGAAAATGGGCTAATGACTGGAGATAGCAAACTTGATGTAGACGAACATGACAATATTATTATAAATAATAAACAATACAAGGGTACAAAAGGATTGTTTGAACTTATTTTTAAGCCGAAACCTAATAAATATACTAAAAAGGATTTAAACATTTTTAAACAAATATTGGAGGATACAAATGCGCATAAGAAAAATTATTCTAAAAATTTTAATGTTCATAGAAATGCATCAGAAAAATATAAAACTATTATTGCTAAACTTTTCCCACCAAAAAGAAGGGAACCCATAAAAAGAAAATCATTATCTTCTGCTGAAATAAATATTTTACATAAAAGAAGAAAAACAAATCAATCAAGTTTATCAGGAAAAGGATTATTAAAAAACTTGTATGATACTAATATAATATACTACAACGATATAAACAAATTGGTTGACAGAATGAAGTTGATATATGAAGCTAAACAAGCCGGACATAGTGGTTTAGAAAATGAATGGGTAGCTTTGGTCGGCGAATTGCGAAATCGAGGAGTAATTGCATAAAAATATGAGTATATAGAATACAAGCATAACCGACTAAACATTCAGTATAACCATGAGTGTGGATAAGTTTGGACGGTATTCCGAAACTGGAAGCAAATCAGGATCTTATGGAAAAAGAGGTGGTTTACCACTAACATCCGATGGAGATTATGATATAAGTAACAAACGTTTAAAGTTTGTAAATGATCCAAAAGATGATAATGATGCAGTAAATTTCAAAACTTTAAAAAGTGAAACATTACCTAGCTTAAAGCTTCAAAATGAAGTGTATAACGCTAATTTTTATAGAATTGCAAATCTTCCAAAACCAATAGATAAGAATGATTCGGTAAATAAAGAATATTTAATGTGGTACATAAACCAAACCTTAAGATATGATCCTAAAAGTAATAATAAAGCATATGATGCAAAAGATCTTAGAATAGCCAATATAGCAGATCCTGTTAATGATCAAGATTCAGTTACCAAAAAGTATTTACATTCAGTCATACCTGAAAAAACAGATAAATTTTCCTTTTACAACTTTGTAATACACGATATTGGAGACCCTAAAGATATGAAAGATGCGGTAAACCTTCAATATGTTACAGATCATTGTATTACACATGATATTAAGTCAATTGATTGCAAAAATAAAGTGTTAACTAACGTTAAGGAGGGAACTGCAAAATCAGATGCAGCTACAATAAGTCAAATAATGAAATTAAACAATAACAAATGGGATGCGGATGCAAAAATAATTACTAATGTTAAAGAAGGGTTGAATGATGTTGATGTAGCAACAATTGGACAAGTTCCTGCATTAAAAGAAATTTCATCAAGACTTGGTCAACAAGGCTTTGATTGTAAAGAAAGACCACTATTTAATGTTGGAATGGGAGTAAATGACAGTGATGCAGTTAGAGTAAAAGAATGGCGTGAAAGATGCTTAAGAACAGAAAAACACAAAAAGTTTTTTCATTGTCAAAACTTGCGATTGACTAGCTTAGATGACCCTATTGATATTGTTGATGCTGTTAATGTAAATTACATTATAAGACTCTTAAGTGTAGTGTTATATGATGTTTATAATACGATAAAGCCCATAAAAGCTGATCAAAAACTACATTGGGTTAAGAAAAATGTTATAGAAAAATATTTTTTAAATATGAAAACTGGAAATTTAAGATTTGCTCAAGTTGATGTTGATAAAAAGGATACAATCCTACCAAAAGACTGGGTAAAAGTTTATTACCCATAAACAAAATACATGTTTATTATAAATAAACAATGTCAAAGAATAAGTGCATCATTCATTATAAAGAATTTATAAAATAAACAAGTATTGGCATTTCCTTTCACTATAAAAAACCATGTTGAAAGTTCAACGCATCAGTCATAATCGACACGTTATAAAGAGAGGAAGAGGAATAGCATCAACAGCACTTTCTCTTGTTACTAAGCCGGTTGGAGCTATAGTTAACAAAGCTATCGATTTATTACCTGTAGAACTACATTTACCAGGAGGTTATCAATATTGTGGTCCAGGAACAAAATTGAAAAAAAGACTTGCTAGAGGAGATCTTGGAATAAATAAACTTGATCAAGCCTGCAAACAACACGATATAGCATATTCAAAGTTTGCAGATACTAAAAATAGATCAATAGCGGATAGAGCACTTGCTGAAAAAGCTTGGCAAAGAATAACATCCAGTGACGCTAGTATCGGTGAAAAAGCAGCAGCTTTAGCGGTATCAGCAGCAATGAAGGGTAAAACGATGTTTGGAGGTGGAAAGAAGAAAGGAGGTGGAAAAAGGAGAAGAAAACCTGCAAAGAAACGTGGAGGAAATATAAGAAGAAAACGACGATCCACCGCAGGTAAAAATAAAAAGAAACAAACAATATGGTCAATGATAAAAAAAGGAGGAGGATTATACCTAAGACCGTATCGTGTGTATTAAACAGAAAAAAACAATTACTAATTCCAAATAAAGAATTAACAGATAAAGAATTAATTACTTATGTTTCTTGTTTAAAAATTCCATTTTTTAGAGGAGTGTTTATGAAAGATGCATTACCTGTTAAAATATGGAAAAATGAAACCGGAATAGTAAATTTAGATAATAGTAAAGGATCAGGCACTCATTGGGTATGTTATAAGAAACTAGGATCAACTATTTACTACTTTGATAGTTTTGGTAATCTCCCACCACCAAAAGAACTACAATATTACTTTAAAACAGCTAAAAATGTACTATACAATTATAAAAGAGAGCAACCTGATGATACGGTAATCTGTGGACATTTATGTTTAGATTTTTTAACAAAAAGCGTTAGTCAACTTTAAGATGTCTTCCTATACAGTATCATTAACTGGAACTTCATCTACTTTGCGAAGTGTTCTTTTCCCTGCGTTACGTTTGGAAAAAGATAAATTATGGGAAGCCGCATTATTAGATATAACAACTTATAATTCTATTCCCAACGTTACTGAAAATGTTAATGACAAAATACATTATTACAAAACAAAAGATAAAAATACAAACAAATATTCAGATATACAAGTATTTAGTTTACCCACTGGAGCATATGAAATTGATGATATAAATGAAGCGATACAAAATCATATGGGAAAAGATAATATAACAATAAAAGGAAATAACAATACTATGAAAGCTGAAATTAAATCTAAATATTATATAGATTTTAGCAAAGAACATTCAATTGGTAGTTTATTAGGATTTCCTAAAACAACAAAAATTTTAGAACCTAATATTAACCATTCAGGTGCTAGAACTGTAACAATAATGAAAGTTAACAGTATAGATATTACATGTAATATTATACATGGTTCTTATAGAGATGGTGAAAATACTCATATATTGCACACATTCTATCCAACGGTCGCTCCGGGTTTTAAAATTGTGGAAAAGCCACAAAACTTGGTGTACCTACCGTTAAACACCAGTTTTATTTCAGACATTGTGGTGAACATACTAGATCAAGACGGAAATCATATTGATTTTAGAGACGAACCTATAACTATACGAATACATATAAAATCAACCGTATAACAATGGGGTTATCATTTAAAAAGAAAGAGCTGACTGGTAAACAAGTCAGTAGCACTTTAGCTATAGAAGGATTAACAAGTGATAACATTCGTTTTCTAGAAGAAATTGGATTAAAACTTATTAATAATGGAAATATTGGATATAGCGCAGGGTCCGACATTCGACGAAACCTTATGGGAAAAGGAATATCATACGCACAACCCTTACGCTTCATCAAAATTAAATAATAATGATGAAATTAGAATTCCCATACAACAACAGGATATTTATACACTTCCATGTGAAAGTTATTTGTATATCGAAGGAAGAGTAACAAAAAGAGATGGAAGCACTGCAAGTACTGTTCCGTTCATAAATAACCCCATGGCATATTTGTTTGATGAAATAAGATATGAAATTTCCGGAGTTACAGTAGATTCAACAAAAAAGGTGGGAATTACAAGTACATTAAAAGGATTAGCATCTTTAACACCGAGTGAAAAAAATATGCTAGCCGCCGCAGGATGGGTAGCACCCGATTCCAGTACAATCACTCCAAACACTTCAGGCAATTTTGACTTTTACATTCCTTTAAGATTACTTTTAGGCTTTGCCGAAGATTACCGAAAAATAATAATAAACGTAAAACAAGAATTAGTTTTGTTAAGATCATCAAACGACAAAGATATTATTCAAGCAACTGATGGAACAACGGAAGCTACTTTAGAATGGAAAATGCAATTAGACAAAATTGTTTGGAGAGTACCGCATGTACGGTTAAACGATCAGAATAGAATTTCATTATTAAGAACTTTAAAATCAGATCGTGATATCGTAATACCATTTAGAAGTTGGGAGTTTCATGAATATCCGGTTTTACCGGAAACACAACGTCATACATGGACTGTAAAAACTTCTACTCATTTGGAAAAGGCAAGATATGTAATATTTGGATTACAAACAAAAAGAAGAAACGAAATAACTAAACATGCTGGTGAATTTGATCATTGCAAACTTACAAATTTTAAGGTGTTTCTAAACTCTCAATTCTTTCCATACGACAACTTCAACATAAACTTTACAAAAGACAGGTTTAGCGTTTTGTACGATATGTACGCAAGATTCCAAAATTCATATTATGGAAAAACAAACACACCTTTATTAACGCCAAACCAATTTAAATCTAACTATCCGATTGTTGTAGTTGATTGTTCAAAACAAAACGAATCTGTAAAATCTTCCAGTGTAGATATAAAAATAGAAATGGAATTTGAACAAAATGTACCCAAAGATACATCTGCTTATTGTTTAATTTTACATGATAAAATTGTTACATATACACCTTTAACAGGAATTGTAAAAGCAGTTTTGTAAAATGAAAAGGAAAAAAATACCCCCACCACTCGGTTATAAAAGCAGGAGCGGGAACGAAAATTGTTTAGTTTACTGTCTACAGTTGTATGGGTAACATCGTCTACAGCATTATAAACAAAATGAGTTCTTTATCAGTTGTACAAGACGTTTCCGAAACAGCACCTTTATTGGAAAATGATGATAAACATTTTGAAGAAAATATTGTAAAGGAAATTGATGACTTTTTAAAGTTTGGAAAACAAAATAAAAAGTTGGAAAATAATAAAACAAACGTAAGAAAGAAAAGAAAACTTGAAGAAAATATTCCACCAAACATTTTAACTGAAGTTTTCCTTCGCATCTTTTATCCTATTTCATCTTGCATGAGTAAAAGTGTGTCGATAGGATTGGTAAAATCATTAGACTACTCTCCCGCAGTAATACTAAGCCATGGAACAAAGATGGTTTTATTTTCAGAAAATGCTTGGGATTCCTTTTTAAAACATCTACATCTTATTGAATGTTATTTAGCCAACAGTTTCTTTGGAAGAAAAACTAACATTCGACTTTTGGATTGTGACAATGAAATTGACATTATTAAACATCGTGGTCAACAACAAGTAAGAATTAGAGACTCGACACAATTTGAAAATAAAATTCTTCTAACACGTGAAGAATTTTACATTTTAAACTATGCAACATCACCTATTACCAGGTATATGAAACAATTAGTATTTTCAAGCTCTGTTATTAAGGAATATCTGGTAGATGCATGCGAAAAACAACCAGAAAGCACTTTACAATACGGACCAATAGATACATCTATCTTTAATAGAATACCTCACGAAGTGGAAATGTGGAGGCAGTTAAGAAACTTTGAACCTTTTACTGAAGTTGCAACGGAGGCTACAGAAGAAGAAACCAACAACAACAACAACAACAGTACAGAAGAAGAAACCAACAACAACAATAATGCAGAAGAAGAAACTTTGCTAGGTTAAAACTACAATGTAATTTAACAAAAGAATAAACCGTGGGGTAGGCCTACTGGGGATGGTGCCCACGTTAAACATACACCAACGCGCCTACAACTGTACGGCCTGGTTTATATATATATATATCTAACCTACCGTGGTGTGGAAAACAGTTGATCAGCAGACACCGTGATGAGCAGACAGGATGAAGAAATGGCAGCAAAACCTTGTGTAATTGAATTTCAAGCATTTCGCGGAAACGATGATAGATTTATCATAAAAGAATTGGTAATTTTGGATTTGCTTACACAAGTAGCATACCCGTTTTTATTTGAAGCACCGTGTTCTGTCCATGAACTAAAGTCAAAAGCTAAAATAACAAACAGATGGCTAACAAATAATTTTCATCATATCCATTGGTATGAAGGTTTCCTACCGTACAACAATGTACACAAAATTATGTTTCATTTTTGCAAACAATTTACACACATATATACCAGAGGATTGGAAAAAAAGAATTGGATACAACAGTACACAAACAAAGAAGTTTTAAACATAAAAGTGGACAAAACATTTCACTTTGATGCTAGAAATATTTGTGTTTCTACAATAAATCCGAAACACAACCAATCTCAATGCGCATTACAAAACGCGTATCACTTGGCTGCTTACTTACAACAACAAACGGAAGAATGTAGTGGGGGTTCCGAAGGTTATATAAACGAAGAGGCAACACACCCCGAGTATCAGTCTAACTCCATACTCCGAACAGACAACATCTCCTGTGAAGGATGGCATCACAACAGTTTCTCCAATGTTTAGTTGAACAATTCAACTTGCATTCAAAATCAAATACTCTAATTATCAAGAAATGTTCAGAATTAAAAGAACAGAAACATTATATTGTTCATGAAATGAAGAAAATTGATACAACGCATGGAGACGCAGTCGTCGCATCTTTATCCGATGCACCATATACACCGGGTGATGAACCAAAGTTTCAAGTATATCTTCCAAAACGATTCGTCCAGTTGCTGCAAAATGAAGATCTGCGGGAAATTCAACCAGGATCATTATATTTGGTGTCACACGGAATGAGCGGAAACAACTCTACGGAACTAACTCTGCACATCGCACAAAAATAACATTGTAAAAAAAATGTTTTAAATAAAAAGATAAAAAACAACAACATATCAGTATATGTTTTTATATACTGATATGTTGTATTTTTTTAAAACCTCAAACGGATGACCTTGAACTTTTAATCGATAGTATTATTCGATTATTTTATTCGATAGTATTATTCGATTATTTTATTCGATAGTTTTATTCGAATACTTTACATAAATACGAAACTTTAACGTTGAGAGGCTCAGTTCTGTTTAAGACAAGCTACAACCAACATGTCATCCAAAAGAAATAATCTAACACTTATAACTTATTGTTGCAAAGAAAAATGTTTTAGAATACCTGAAGATCAAGTTGACGGACAAGCTTGTACAAAATGTAATTCTTTCTGCTATTGTAAATGTAGTTGCAAAACATATCAAAAGAACCGGTTGGATAAACTAGAAGAATTACAACATCGACTCGGTCTATTGTGGCAACGATTAAATTCAAAGTGATTAAACAAACACCTGCCATTACCCCCACCACTACCCCCACTACCATCGGAGGTACCTGCAGCACCGGCTTTGCAATAGTCATTCCTGCTACACCTCTCGTCGAGTAAACAACTCTAGTCATGTCTCTCAACATTCGCGGGATTCACTACAACACTATCAATCTTACAACCTACAAGGATTTGGAAATTTTTAGTGAAGAACTAAAACAACTTATAACCACTGGGTTTGGTTTATCTTTAGAACTTTATGCAACAAACAATCAAAACGAAAAAAATGTGTTTTTGCCAACTTACAACAACAAGAAGAATGAAAATAAACAAGAAATTTCAGCACCGACAACAACTTACTTTTCAAATTTGGGAGCAAACTTTACTAACTTGTAAAATAATACTTTTGTAAAAAAAAAAACAAATAAATAAAAAAAGAAAATATCTTGCATTTTCGGATTTTCCGAAAATGCAAGATCTTTTTTAAAAACATCCCCAATCGACCTTGACACACTTCCGGCCATTTAAAATTTAAATACCCAGCACAGCAGGGCATTTAAACTTTAAATACCCACCTACAACACGTCACAGCTACGTCACAGCTGATGACGTCACTTCCGGTCACGTGACCGGAAGTAGCTGTCAAAAAATTGACTGCCTCTCAAAGTTTGATTGGGCCAGAAACGCCACATCGCCACTACTGCCGGACCGTCGCGAGCTCCAGGCGCAGTAAGTGAGGGGGTCACAGACCGCCTTGTAGCGGTCCACAGCGGTGACCACGAGGATGTAGGAGCTCCGGTAGCCTACCTGCAGTGTACAGAAGAGCAGCGCCAGGGTCCAGGCAGCGACGACAGTGAGGCCGGACCGTCGGGAGCTCCAGGTGAGAGTGTCACAGACCGCCTTGTAGCGGTCCACAGCGGTGGCCACGAGGAAGTAGGAGCTCAGGTAGCCTACCTGCGGTGTACAGAAGAGCAGCGCCAGGGTCCAGGCGGCGACGACAGTGAGGCCGGACCGTCGGGAGCTCCAGGCGCAGTAGGTGAGAGGGTCACAGACCGCCTTGTAGCGGTCCACACGGTGGCCACGAGGATGTAGGAGCTCCGGTAGCCTACCTGCAGTGTACAGAAGAGCAGCGCCAGGGTCCAGGCGGCGACGACAGTGAGGCCGGACCGTCGGGAGCTCCAGGCGCAGTAGGTGAGAGGGTCACAGACCGCCTTGTAGCGGTCCACACGGTGGCCACGAGGATGTAGGAGCTCAGGTAGCCTACCTGCGGTGTACAGAAGAGCAGCGCCAGGGTCCAGGCGGCGACGACAGTGAGGCCGGACCGTCGGGAGCTCCAGGCGCAGTAGGTGAGAGGGTCACAGACCGCCTTGTAGCGGTCCACAGCGGTGGCCACGAGGATGTAGGAGCTCAGATAGCCTACCTGCGGTGTACAGAAGAGCAGCGCCAGGGTCCAGGCGGCGACGACAGTGAGGCCGGACCGTCGGGAGCTCCAGGCGCAGTAGGTGAGAGTGTCACAGACCGCCTTGTAGCGGTCCACAGCGGTGGCCACGAGGATGTAGGAGCTCAGATAGCCTACCTGCGGTGTACAGAAGAGCAGCGCCAGGGTCCAGGCGGCGACGACAGTGAGGCCGGACCGTCGGGAGCTCCAGGCGCAGTAGGTGAGAGGGTCACAGACCGCCTTGTAGCGGACCACAGCGGTGGCCACGAGGATGTAGGAGCTCAGATAGCCTACCTGCGGTGTACAGAAGAGCAGCGCCAGGGTCCAGGTGGCGACGACAGTGAGGCCGGACCGTCGAGAGCTCCAGGCGCAGTAGGTGAGAGTGTCACAGACCGCCTTGTAGCGGTCCACACGGTGGCCACGAGGATGTAGGAGCTCAGGTAGCCTACCTGCGGTGTACAGAAGAGCAGCGCCAGGGTCCAGGCGGCGACGACAGTGAGGCCGGACCGTCGGGAGCTCCAGGCGCAGTAGGTGAGAGGGTCACAGACCGCCATGTAGCGGTCCACAGCGGTGGCCACGAGGATGTAGGAGCTCAGATAGCCTACCTGCGGTGTACAGAAGAGCAGCGCCAGGGTCCAGGCGGCGACGACAGTGAGGCCGGACCGTCGGGAGCTCCAGGCGCAGTAGGTGAGAGGGTCACAGACCGCCTTGTAGCGGTCCACAGCGGTGGCCACGAGGATGTAGGAGTAGGAGCTCAGATATCCTACCTGCGGTGTACAGAAGAGCAGCGCCAGGGTCCAGGTGGCGACGACAGTGAGGCCGGACCGTCGGGAGCTCCAGGCGCAGTAGGTGAGAGGGTCACAGACCGCCTTGTAGCGGTCCACAGCGGTGACCACGAGGATGTAGGAGCTCAGATATCCTACCTGCGGTGTACAGAAGAGCAGCGCCAGGGTCCAGGCGGCGACGACAGTGAGGCCGGACCGTCGGGAGCTCCAGGCGCAGTAGGTGAGAGGGTCACAGACCGCCTTGTAGCGGTCCACACGGTGGCCACGAGGATGTAGGAGCTCCGGTAGCCTACCTGCAGTGTACAGAAGAGCAGCGCCAGGGTCCAGGCGGCGACGACAGTGAGGCCGGACCGTCGGGAGCTCCAGGCGCAGTAGGTGAGAGGGTCACAGACCGCCTTGTAGCGGTCCACAGCGGTGGCCACGAGGATGTAGGAGCTCAGATAGCCTACCTGCGGGTTACAGAAGAGCAGCGCCAGGGTCCAGGCGGCGACGACAGTGAGGCCGGACCGTCGGGAGCTCCAGGCGCAGTAGGTGAGAGGGTCACAGACCGCCTTGTAGCGGTCCACAGCGGTGGCCACGAGGATGTAGGAGCTCAGATAGCCTACCTGCGGTGTACAGAAGAGCAGCGCCAGGGTCCAGGCGGCGACGACAGTGAGGCCGGACCGTCGAGAGCTCCAGGCGCAGTAGGTGAGAGGGTCACAGACCGCCTTGTAGCGGTCCACAGCGGTGGCCACGAGGATGTAGGAGCTCAGGTAGGGGCCCAGCGTCTGGCCGTACTTGACAGCCTTGCAGAGCGCGGGGCCGCCCTTGAAGCGGTAGGTGATCTTCCAGCAGAGCTGAGGGAACACGTTCAGCAGTCCCGTGGACAGGTCGGCCACGCACAGGTGTAGGATGAAGTAGTACATCCTGCAAGAGATGTATTCAGCTAAGTGATGCATGGTAGTGGCTGATTTTCACGGGTGGTCGTCCTTTCTTTTCACATGACACTAGATCACGAGTCGGGCTTGACTAGACCTCTTCCGAAACAGTTTTGCGTAATAATTTGAGGTTTTCATAAGTAGGAGGCACGCTTTATGCGCAAACCAAAAGGAAACGGCGGGACTCTCTCTCTCTCTCTATTTTTCTCAGATGTTGGTCGAGGTATACCCACTAAACCTACGGAGCCATGGGGAAAACCAGGCCGGAATCCTTAACGGATATCTTCAACACTTGGTGCACTCGGACTGCGACTAGACGGGTCACGTCTCCATTCCGGGAAACTTAGAGGTTACCTAACATCGTCTCGTTTTCCCTGAAGAATGAATGCACGAACTCAACTGTTCTCCAGGATTCTTCGTTGGAAAACATAGTCCCAACAACGATATCCGGGGACAAATCGCCGTTTCCAAAGAGCGTTGCATGTCTTCATCAAAACGCCTGCCCCGGGAGAAGGCATGATGAAGGTCCCACCTCCTCCGTGCAGTACCTATATCTTTTCGCATGGCAAATGTAACCTCACCCGAAGTAACCGTGACCTATCAGAAATTGAAACAAGAATAAATCATTTTTCCAAAGGCACGGTTCAGACACGGGCTAATTTTTCGGATGTAGCTAAACGTCCATCGCCCTTCCATTCCGCCGTCCTACCGCTCCTGCCAAGCTCGCGGAGTGTTGAGTCTGGCCCTCTCAGCAGCATGGTCCTCTCTGCCGAGATTTGGGGCACGACGAAAGATTGGTTTAACGGTCGTCTTTTGTGATGACAACATTAACTCATGATTCTGGTGTTGATATTCAGAAAAAAAGAAAACCCGTTCAAAAATTGCATAAATGAACAGGACAATTTTAACTGATGACTTACCCAGTGGAAATCAAGTTTAAAAATGATAAGAAAGTAAACTTCAAACATTTTAGAAAATTCTGTATCAATTGGATTTAATAAAAGTCTATTGTTTGGATGTATTCCGAAGAAATAATTTAATCAACTTCAACGAATTTTGCACAAAGGAAAGTTGTATGATTTAATCTGGAATAGATTTTCTTGTAATTTAATTTCCAGCTAACAATATCTTGCTTAATCCAACACAATTTGTATTTGCAAATTATAAAAAAAGGTTTATTTATTTGGTTTAAATATATACTTTGCATAAATATAGAGGGAGAAACAATTTTATTGATCGCTGAATGGAAATTTACAGGTGACCATTTCAGATCAAGCATTCACAAATTTATTTACATAATAATTGAAACAATAGTTAGAATGTAAAATAAAAAAACATAACATTTTTTGTTATAACGGCAATAATGAATGAAAAATTAAAGTTTTCACTAAGACTTTTTTCAAAACTGATTACTCACTACCTATTCAAAAAGGATTTCATTGGAATAAGTTATCCATATTTCTTCCAGAAATCAACTATTTTGTTGTTGGCTCCATAGCTGCCTATTTCCTGCCCATACGATGTCGTAGCCACTTGCTGCAATTGGGCACTTCATGAAGTGCCCAATAACAGCAAGTGGCTAAGATATTCATTCATTCTTTCGGAAGGGCGGACTGAAGTCCCAAGGCACTTCAGCCACGAGGGCTTGTTGCGCACCCTTGTGGCTACGACATATCTTTATATATTTGAGAAATACAAGGTTCGTATATAGAATTTTTTTCTTTGTCTACCTCTTTGGCTAGCTAATTTCCTGTGTTCTAGTTGATTGTAGTAGGGTCGGTGATCAAAGTTTTTTTTGTAAAAATAAACCTATACAAAAATGCATAGATTACCCAACAACTTTGGAGAAAGCTAAACTTAAGTACTGCGGGTTTAAGTTCTAATAGAGACGATTCTCTCATCAACCCAAAACTTGAATAAAAGGTCTCGATGAGGAAATTCGAAGAACAATGTGAATTTTTTATAAGATTTTTCTTAAGGGCCAGATATAAGAGAAAAAGGCTGCGAGTTTATAGCATGAAATAAAAATTTCAAGGATTAGCTGATTATAATTCACACCATAATTGTTTCATCGAAGCTGCTGAGCAGAGCGTGTCCATAGTGTTGCATGTCCACTACTTTTGTGGAGTCAATTGTTTCTTGTCAATTGAGCTCTCCCTTCCGACAAGATCTCAGTACGTGACCGATTCCGTTTCAGTACGTTCGTTTAAGCTGACGCATGTGGGTGCAAGTCCTACCGAAGACCTAAGCGTTCATTTAAAAATCTTTGTCCATTCCGATACTGAACTGCAAGTCTCTTGTTCGTTGTCTGAATTTTGTATTTTGGACACTGGACAAATAGAGACACTTATTTTTATTTTTAGAATTATCACTCTAATCTTGAAAGATTTCTCTCTGAGTTTATTCTTAAGTTGTTTATATAATTTTTAAAGAGCTTTCTGTTCATCATAATTTATTCACGTAAATTTAATTTGTTTGTGCAGGAAGTAATTTATTTTTTATTAAAGTCTTATATGTCTTTCGGCAGTTTATTACCGTGGAAGGTCAATTTAACCTTCGAGAGACCAGGGACCGTCTCTGACGAATTTCCTTTTTTCCATAATTTGTGATTTGATTCAAGGCGACACTAAAAATGTTTTTTAGTGTCGCCTTGTTTGACTGTGTGCACGTCTGATAATTCCGTCAGTTTCGTTAATTTTCAGTGTTCACTAAGCCGGTTATTTCAGCTTTATCAGCTGGAATGAGTACTGGCTAACAACCTGGGTTTTCGCCTCATTTAGGAATTTATGATGTTTTCATTCCAGCTAATAACGTTCAGCGTGGACCACAATTTACTATTAACTTTGGATCCGCTCTTATAATATTCAAGATGTCTTTATGGTGGTTTTTGATGATCCGTTCCATCGGTAAACTATGATTTTTGAATAGTTCTTGTTTGATATAATAACCTCAAATTGATCTTTGCTAAAAAAAAAATTATATTATAAGTTTTAAAGTTTTGTCTCTTTAAGGTTGAGGAGAGCTAATCAAAGAGATCTGTTTCGTTAATTCAAATTTAGCGAAATAAATTTTAATTTTAATTTCTTTCATGTCATTTGGTCAACTTGACGACAAACTGGAGTAATGTTATTAAACTAGTTTTTCATATTATGACTTTGCACCTCAGCAAGGCAGGGAAACCCTGAATTCATTGATCATTTTCAGGCACCATTTTGAAAATGATTTTTTTTGGCCTCCAGGCTAGAGCACGAACATGTATACGATACCCAGTAGATTATACAAGGGAGAGCTCTTTATTAGATATTATATTAAAACTAGAGATCGCCAGCAGTCAAATCGAGAAATAGGGATAGCTAATTTTGAGAATGATCTTTGCATACACCAAGGCGTAGTTAATAAATACGTTTCTTATAGGACACATTTTCCATGTAAACACACAATATAACCGATCGGAAACCGAAAACAAAGGAGAAAGAGTCATTCTTGAACTCCTTATTTTGTCTCACCTCTGGCGTACATTTATGGCATCGTTTATACTCTGGATTAGTAATTAGCATTTTTATAAGATTTCACGTTTATTTTTTAATGGTAAGAATTGACCTTATGATTGTTATGGTTTTGATTTTATATTTCATTAGATGACAGAAAAAACCATATATTTTTACCCACTTTTTGCACTCAAATGATCTACATATTAGTCTAAAATCCCTAATTTTTACATATCCGGTCAGCAATCCTACACCCCCCCCCCCTTTATACTCGTTCCCCGTGTAATCGGAAATAAAAATGCTATATCTCCCTCATTTCTCAACATATCTTGATGAAACTTGGTACAGTAGATGGTTTCTTATAATAATTCAGATATACTGGACATTGACTTAAATCTCCATTTTTTAAGTAACTGTTACAGCAGGCCAGCGTACTCATTCCTTATGTTATTATTTTGAAGGAAATAAACAAATGATATCGCTTATTATGTTAGATTGAAATTTGGTTTTAAATACTATAAATTAGCCGAGTACGCAGGTCTGTTGCAACTGGGTTATTTGATATTCATTCTTAATTATTATTGTTTTACTCTACAACAGTGGAAAGATATAAATTCATCAGAGGCGACAGACTCAGACATGTGTTTTAATGAACAAACAATGGTAAGTCAGCACTGAAAGACCGCAACATGACTATTTCTGTGCTGATTCTAAAGTTAAAATGCCGTTCTAGAGATAACAGGATATACTTTTAAATTGCTATTCATAAATCTACACAAATTCGCCAGAAGGTTGTTTCTACCTGAATCATATTCATAGACCGCAACAGGACACATATGACAAAAACACACACATATGGCTTTTTTTTAATGTTCTTAATTTGAATGCACATAAAAACTTGGAATATTTCTGTTCGTTAAATTTGTTCTTCAAGACTTATGCAAATGTATAAATTTAAATTGAGAAACATATTTGATCTGTTAAATCCTTGCCAGTTACGGTCAACTTTAGCACTTTTTCAACGAGTCAATGTATCAATTTTTTACAGCTTCCAGTAAGAATTTTAACACTTTTTGAGGCTGCAGTGTCATTTTCGTTCATTTAATTTGGTATTACGGTACGTCCTGAGTGCACGCCGGTTCCGATTCCGAGTCAGATTCAGATCTTCGGCGACAGGAATGACACTTGCATTTTAACGGAAGTGGCCATTGTGGCAGCCGGAAGCAGAGCTAGCGCGCAGGTGCCTGCTCACCGGAATGTATTATTCATTCCGGTTGCGGATTCCAGTTTCCGATTGCTCCAGCCGCCATTTTAAATAAATAGCAACATTTAATTTTGAAACCTAATTTCAGCATTTTAATGGATTTACCAGCTTTAATCTCTCATTTTGTAAGAAACCCACCAATCTGGGATTAAATACTCATAGCATATTCAAACAGAGATATAGTAGATAAATGTTGGAAAGAAATTTCGGTGGAACTCGGCTTTGAAGGTTAGTGAAACAACCTATTTGTGCAAAATCAATACTTCTAAATTTACGTTCAATGACTGTAGGCCTAGTGGATAAGACAAAATAAGGATTTTTTTACAAATAAAGCAGCTTATTCAAACTTAAAAGAATAATGGTCTGATTAAAGTCACAGGAACTAAATGTAAAATTTGAAATGATATACTACCAAATTTGGTGAGTTTTAATTTTATATGAAATGATAGGTTATTATATCAGTCAGCTAAAATGGTTTGTAGCGTTAAAATATTCCTTATGCGCCTATAATTTGTTGTAAGTCCATTGGTGTTTCCTTATCTGCTCGTCGCACTATCTCAATATCTTTTTTGTTGATTTCCACGAACTAGAAAGACTTAAGATACACAAATTAAATCCTGACTATGTCAAAGTTGCGAGCATACATTATCTTTATTGTTAAGCTTGCTTTGCTGCCGTTTAGGCTACCATTATAAAATAATTAATTTCTTCGTGGTTTTTTTTACCACTCCCCGACATCTTTACCGCAGAGGCCTCCTAAATTACCAATTTGCCGTGTAAATTAATTAATAACACTTATTAAATCAGGCATTTATTACATTACCTGTACTGGTGAAATAATATACACAACATTGGCAACTCTATTGCCTGCTCGCCGACTCGGCGAAGCCTTTCATGCCTCCACTATGGCCACCTACAAAAAATCTAAATCAGACTAAACAGGCGCCGATAATCTGAAACTGAATCGAAATCGGAACCGGCGTGCACTCAAGACCTACCGTTAATTTCCAAGATTGTCATTGTAATAGGGAATACCTACCCATCGAAAAGAAAAATGCAAGGAGTTTAAGGGAACGTTTGCTCTGCATTTCTTTCATCGCCTTATGTGACTCTTCTGGAAAGGTATCCCTTGCCCATACCATAGGCAAGTAAATTAAATACCGTTGAATTCTAAAAGAAACATATATTTGAAATCTTAATTTATAAAGTTCAAAAATTAACTTATACTCAGATTTTCCACTATAACTGACCTGGATAGCTTCTTGTGGCCCACGCAGTATTTGCGTGCGTACAGAGCGAACATGACGGCCGAGTTTCCCGATACCGTGATGACAAATATGGCGGCCAAGATGGCGATCTCTGCACGAGCCAGCTCTTCGTCCCGGCCCAAGTCCGCCGCCACAGTTACGTTCGTCGCAGAGCCACCGCTCATGCCCTGCCCAACAGACATTGCGACAAAGATGGCGGCCAAGATGGCGATCTCTGCACGAGCCAGCTCCTCGTCCCGGTCCAAGTCCGCCGCCACAGTCACGTTCGCCACAAAGCCGCCGCTCATGCCCTGCCCAACAGACATTGCGACAAAGATGGCGGCCAAGATGGCGATCTCTGCACGAGCCAGCTCCTCGTCCCGGCCCGAGTCCGCCGCCACAGTCACGTTCGCCACAGAGCCGCCGCTCATGCCCTGCCCAACAGACATTGCGACAAAGATGGCGGCCAAGATGGCGATCTCTGCACGAGCCAGCTCCTCGTCCCGGGCCGAGTCCGCGGCCACAGTCACGTTCGCCGCAGAGCCGCTGTTCATGCCCTGCCCAACAGACATTGCGACAAAGATGGCAGCCAAGATGGCGATCTCTGTACGAGCCAGCTCCTCGTCCCGGCCCAAATCCGCCGCCACAGTCACGTTCGCCGCAGAGCCGCTGTTCATGCCCTGCCCAACAGACATGAGACTTGACACGAGGAGCTGTACATGTGTTCTGTCAATTTTCCTCTATGTTGACAAAACCACATATGGCTCCCATCAAAATCGTTAATGTTCGAACATTAAATCATCCTATACTCTTATATGAGCAATGTTATCCTGCGTGTATATATGTTTGCTTGCTTGCTTGCACGATTATCTCAAAAACGGCACCGAGGATTTCCTTCAAAGTCTGGAAATAAGTAATTTATGACTCAAAAACGTGTATCTATTCCGTATCATTCTGTTCTGTTCTGTTCTATTCTATTCATTTTGACAACAACATGTATGACATGTTCTGTTTTATGACAGATTACATTACTGTAAAGCAATTTGTGTTATAATCGTCAAGGATAAGACTGTAGAGAGATCTTCTGATCCCACTTATTTTTAATGCAAAGTGAAGTAAATCTGTAAAACTGAAAATATGCTTTTTGACATAATGTAGCACTCCCAATTTGAAGTTTATTTATTATTTTGTGTTCAGTAATTTAAATATATAGAGCTTCATTAGCGTCATATATAGACAAGGAAATAAAAAAGTAGTTTGTTTAATTTTTCCAATGATTAATTAAGATCAAATGCAATCCAAAAGCGCAATATGTATCTCTGCTTATTTTCACAAAACTTTAGTAAACGGGACCAATATAAGTCACCATAAACGTCAAAGTTTTAAATCAGTACAAGCATTTGACTGAGTAGAGTATCGGGTATAATGTAATGGACTTGAGCCCCGCAGCGAAAGGAAAATTCCCAATTTTTCTGAAGTGCTGTTGCCTTCAAGCAGTTGTACAACTACAATATGAGTTGCAGCGTCCTTGTTCGAATTCTATTGAACCGATATTTAACTAAGAAACTCAGTTGAAATACCAGTTTTCCAATTGTAGAGGCAACATTGCATGATGGTTATTTAGGTGTATTCACTGCGAACAAACTATTACACTGCATTAGGCTATATACTCTTAAAAAAATACCTTAACATTAAAATGTCCTAACAGATTAAATATTCATTTATTACATTGAATTTACATCAATTAGGCCTAAACATTGAAAAGTGTTGTGCGTTTGTTAATTATCATTACATTTTAGGGGAAAAATAACATGAACTGGGAAAATTGGAAAGGTCCATTTGAGGAAAATCTAACTGAAAATAAAGGTTTTAAAATATACTACAGGGGAAATTACAAGGAAAATGTTACAGATTTTTCAGCTATCGCTAGGCACTACATTATGAGTTGCTTATGTGAAAAATACATAAGAAATTAATAAAAATACTCTATGAATCAATTAAACACGTAATTATTCTTATGAAAAACACCAAGATTTACAGTTAGATTTTTTTAACTAGAAGCGGTCAAGACGAGGAGGAATATCTTTGGTGATGAACCTTTTTGTTTGTAATATAATCACATGTTTCTACCTGTCAAATATTGAGGTTAGATTTAATCGAAACAAACAATATTCTAAGCCATTTCATACAATTGTTTATTTTTTTAAATTGTAAACAAAGGCGTTACAAGATAAACAGAAACACATGATTTTACTTTAAACAAAAGAAGTGCATTGCCAAAGATATACCACCTCGTCTTAACAGCTTCTAGTTAAAAAAAATCTAACTGTACCTTAATATTGATCATTTGCTTAGTAAGTACTAGTTTTTTTAGTAAAATCAAATCTAAAAATTTCACAAGTAAGTGCAGGAAAAATCTATTAAAAAGGATTAGTTATGGGCTACCTCTCATAAAGGCACAAAACCCATATCTCTAAAGCGCTTTTCTTCGGAACTTTATTCAGTGAGAACGTTATTTAACACCATTATGTAAAGACTACTTTTATTTCCAACACTCAAGCCTGGTTACTTCATAAACTGAAATGAGTTTTTATTCATGTTGTGATTTTCCTTACCTATAGAAATGGTACAACATACAACCGTATTAAAGAATTCAAATTAAATAAATAATAAAATAAATTAAAAATATACTGTTGATACTATAATAAAGATAGAATAATCTGTAACATAAAATGGTTGAGAAGCGAATAAAATCTTTGATTTGTGAATGAATTAATAATATTCATTGTTATGTTTTATAATATATTCGGATTTATGTATTTCTTACTATAAAAAAAGAAAAGAACTAAAATTTAAGGAACATTATAAATCGTTTTAATTGGGTAAGAAGTTAAAGGAATTTCTTCGAAAAGCTTTGGAAGTTGGACTTTCTTAGAGAAGAGAAAAGGAGGAATTTCAAAGCAAGGATCAGGTGTACAGGAGCTTTACACTGCCTTTTTTATAATAATAATTTACAAAAGTTCGAAGCCCCGCTATGTTACTTTGCAGTTAACCTAGTAAACGACCAAAGATTCTGTCGCAGGGTATCTTCGGTTACCTCTTTTTCTTTTAAATTGTTTTAGTTTAAGGACCTATGTAACAATAAATACGATCTACTGAGAATTTTGATTGAATGAAATGTATTCATGAATTATTTCTGAGAGGGTTTGTAAAAAAAATCAGAACTTGAATTAAGTTTTCTTAGAGGTACACATGTTAAAACTTAGATTAAAACCTCGAGAAATAAAAGTTTAAAATCTCCTAACGTCCAAAGACGCAGAAGAGTTGAACCATTGAAAAATAAACAGGAATTTCCTGTTTATTTTTCTATGGTTGAACTAACTCACGTGTCACCGTGTGTTGTAAGACTCGCAGACTTAATCACCTGGGGCACTCATCCATAAAGCGCGCCAGTTAAACATCTCGTGAGCTTGAAAGCCATTGATATTTTTCACAAAGAGTGGAACTTGATAAAATACAAAAGAAGAAACTTTATGCTAGATAAGTAACAAGAATACAATGCATGTTTCCATTGTGTACAATGGAATCCATGTTTCATTGTGTACAATAAATAGTTATTTAAGTATACTGTTATGTATATTGGTATAATACATTAGTATGTTAAAGTTCCTGCTTTGACCCAAAGCAGGCGTGAAAAAATAAATTAAGACAGTATGCTGTGGAATTTTTAAAACATGAATGCTCAAATATCTAAATATACAGGGTGTCCCGTAACTATCTGGAACGTATATAACGTTCTTGCTTAGGTCAAGACAAACACATTACACTACGAGAACATGTGTCTCTGGTGCCTAGTTTCCCGTCTGTGTCTGCCTGTACGTGTTTTAACAAACAAATTCATAAATCCTAAACTGTTTGAGGTACAGCGTTGAAATTTCGCACAAATTTTCATCTTATTAAGACCTATCTTTTCTTAAAATTACAAAAAATTACCATAAAACGTTTCAAAATGGCGGCCATTTAAATTTTTTATCCTAAATTCCACGAAAACTTAAACAAAAAAATAGAAAATACCTAAAAGTAAGTCCATTTTATGTTGCTTTAAATCATACCTTATTTGTTAAGATTGGATAAAGATTTTCTGAGGAATTAGTTTTTTTTCGTAATGCATCACCATTTTTCCCCATACAAACGTTAAAATATAGGGTGTTAAAAAATCAAACTTTAACGGCTTGTATCTACTTAACTATTAAGTTTAGGAAAAAATCTCAAATAGTAATAATGTTCATAAAACTAAGCGAGGAATCCAAAGACGCCATAAAATATAGGGTGTTCAATAAGAAAAATCAAAGTTGTCCGCCATATTGGAAAATGGAATTCATATTTTTAAATGTCTTAAGACTTAAGACAGTCTGTCTTAGGACTTAGATGAAGTCCTCCTTTTAAAGTTTTCTCTAAATCCAATAGTTTCTGAGATACCAATGGTGGTACAGTTAGGTTGGACACTCTGTGTTATAACATTGTTAATATAAAGAAAAATGATCAAGCATTACGAAAAAACTAACTTCTCAGTAAATCTTTATCAAACTAAAACTCAAACTCTTTATTCGTCACATAACATTAATAATTGAGCATAGCTCATTTAACAGGTGACACGTCATTCATTTACTTAACTACTACACACTTTTACTTAATATCTACATAGGATCCTATAGTTTGAATCTATAAAAAAAAACAAATATAAAAATGTTGAAATTTTACATTTGGTTAGTTAGTTAAATGGCAATAAATTCATTAACTGTATAAGGACAGGTTTGCAATAAATAGTCTTTTAGTTCTTTTATAAATGTACATTTCTTGGCTTCTTTCCTCAATTCTACTGGGCAATTATTAAATAACTTTATGGCCATGTAATGAATCCAATGATGAATGTATTCAATCTTAACAAATTGAAAACTACATAAAATGGACTTACTTTTAGTCTTTTGTAATTTTTTGTTTAAGTTAACGGTTTTCGTAGAATTTGGCATCCAACAATTTAAATGGCCACCATTTTGAAACGGTTATTTTAAACGAAGATAGGTCCTAATAAGATAAATATTTGTACGAAATTTCAACGCTGTACCTCAAACCGTTTAAAAAGTATAATTTCGTTTGTAAAAAACACATTCAGACAGACAAACGGAAAAATAGGCACCAGAGACCCATGTTCCTATAGTGAAATGTGTTTGTCTTGACCTAGCTATAACGCTATAGGCCTATACATTTGTCCTAATAGTTACGGGAGATCCTGTATATCTAGGCTATAATTACGTAAGGGAAATTTTTGCACTAAAGTTTTTCTGGGCGCTAGGCATGTTGTAGGATGATGGGAGGGGTCTCAAATTGAAGGTCTTGATGCCAGGGACTCGGGAAAAATACTGAAATGTCTTGAAGTTTACCAGAAAATGAGAAACAACGTAGAATGTCTGCCACTTAAAAAACTTTGGGATCTAAAACGTCAGCTTTGCAACAAAAACATCTAATAAAATGCAAAATATAAAAAACCATGTACAAAGCTATAACTTATGCTAGATTCGTTTTATTTAAAAGCTAGCTTCCTATGAAGATTAATTGTTCTATACCTAATAAAGAATTTTTCTTCTATATTTAGGGATACTTGCCCCTTAAAGCTACTAGCTGTAAATTAATTGAATTGTAATCTTAAATTCATAAATAAATGTAGGTTACAGACTCAGTTTGAGTTACAGACTCTGTTACAGTGAAGGTAAATAAATCATACAATAGCCTATGTTATAAATTCAAAATACTGTTACAGAATTAAAACCAACTGCTCACCTTGATGCCATAAATGACTGTATAATTCGAAAGAATAAACTTTAATGATAGGCCTACGTAATAACGGGCCTATAAACGATAAATTGGGTTAAATAATAAATATTTCTTTGACAGAAAAACCAATTAAAATTAACTTCGGACATTTTCTGTCTTTCTTTTGAGTCGTAAAACCTATAAGATCTTAAGTTAACTTAAGAATACTTTTAAAACTTAAGTACTCTAAGTTTTTAAATTAATGTCGTAAATTGTTAACTATTTCAATTATTTTTATCTTTTTAGGTATACTGTCAAACAAATGAATTTAAATACACACCTTAATAATTATGAAATATGAATTACAACAAAATATCAACTAGTTTAACTTTGCATTGTTAAACTAAATTATACTTATCAACAAACTCGTTGAAGAGCAAATTTATTCATTTTAACAACACTAACTCGAGTGATCATAGCGAGATCTCGCGCTTTACTGAGTCCCAACCGCCACCCCCTGCCGAAACCACCCCTCTGGTGGAGGGTAGGAGGGGTTCTGACTGAGTCCCAACCGCCACCCCCTGCCGAAACCACCCCTCTGGTGGAGGGTAGGAGGGGTTCTGACTGAGTCCCAACCGCCACCCCTGCCGAAACCACCCCTCTGGTGGAGGGTAGGAGGGGTTCTGACTGAGTCCCAACCGCCACCCCCTGCCGAAACCACCCCTCTGGTGGAGGGTAGGAGGGGTTCTGACTGAGTCCCAACCGCCACCCCTGCCGAAACCACCTCTCTGGTGGAGGGTAGGAGGGGTTCTGATACTGAGTCCCAACCGCCACCCCTGCCGAAACCACCCCTCTGGTGGAGGGTAGGAGGGGTTCTGATACTGAGTCCCAACCGCCACCCCTGCCGAAACCACCCCTCTGGTGGAGGGTAGGAGGGGTTCTGATACTGAGTCCCAACCGCCACCCCTGCCGAAACCACCCCTCTGGTGGAGGGTAGGAGGGGTTCTGATACTGAGTCCCAACCGCCACCCCTGCCGAAACCACCCCTCTGGTGAAGGGTAGGAGGGGTTCTGACTGAGTCCCAACCGCCACCCCCTGCCGAAACCACCCCTCTGGTGGAGGGTAGGAGGGGTTCTGATACTGAGTCCCAACCGCCACCCCTGCCGAAACCACCCCTCTGGTGGAGGGTAGGAGGGGTTCTGACTGAGTCCCAACCGCCACCCCTGCCGAAACCACCCCTCTGGTGGAGGGTAGGAGGGGTTCTGACTGAGTCCCAACCGCCACCCCTGCCGAAACCACCCCTCTGGTGGAGGGTAGGAGGGGTTCTGATACTGAGTCCCAACCGCCACCCCCTGCCGAAACCACCCCTCTGGTGGAGGGTAGGAGGGGTTCTGATACTGAGTCCCAAACGCCACCCCCTGCCGAAACCTCCCCTCTGGTGGAGGGTAGGAGGGGTTCTGATACTGAGTCCCAACCGCCAACCCCTGCCGAAACCACCCCTCTGGTGGAGGGTAGGAGGGGTTCTGATACTGAGTCCCAACCGCCACCCCCTGCCGAAACCACCCCTCTGGTGGAGGGTAGGAGGGGTTCTGATACTGAGTCCCAACCGCCACCCCCTGCCGAAACCACCCCTCTGGTGGAGGGTAGGAGGGGTTCTGATACTGGGTCCCAACCGCCACCCCCTGCCGAAACCACCCCTCTGGTGGAGGGTAGGAGGGGTTCTGACTGAGTCCCAACCGCCACCCCTGCCGAAACCACCCCTCTGGTGGAGGGTAGGAGGGGTTCTGATACTGGGTCCCAACCGCCACCCCTGCCGAAACCTCCCCTCTGGTAGAGGGTAGGAGGGGTTCTGATACTGAGTCCCAACCGCCAACCCCTGCCGAAACCACCCCTCTGGTGGAGGGTAGGAGGGGTTCTGATACTGAGTCCCAACCGCCACCCCCTGCCGAAACCACCCCTCTGGTGGAGGGTAGGAGGGGTTCTGATACTGAGTCCCAACCGCCACCCCTGCCGAAACCACCCCTCTGGTGGAGGGTAGGAGGGGTTCTGACTGAGTCCCAACCGCCACCCCTGCCGAAACCACCCCTCTGGTGGAGGGTAGGAGGGGTTCTGACTGGGTCCCAACCGCCACCCCCTGCCGAAACCACCCCTCTGGTGGAGGGTAGGAGGGGTTCTGACTGAGTCCCAACCGCCACCCCCTGCCGAAACCACCCCTCTGGTGGAGGGAAGGAGGGGTTCTGACTGAGTCCCAACCGCCACCCCTGCCGAAACCACCCCTCTGGTGGAGGGTAGGAGGGGTTCTGACTGAGTCCCAACCGCCACCCCCTGCCGAAACCACCCCTCTGGTGGAGGGTAGGAGGGGTTCTGACTGAGTCCCAACCGCCACCCCTGCCGAAACCACCTCTCTGGTGGAGGGTAGGAGGGGTTCTGATACTGAGTCCCAACCGCCACCCCTGCCGAAACCACCCCTCTGGTGGAGGGTAGGAGGGGTTCTGATACTGAGTCCCAACCGCCACCCCTGCCGAAACCACCCCTCTGGTGGAGGGTAGGAGGGGTTCTGATACTGAGTCCCAACCGCCACCCCTGCCGAAACCACCCCTCTGGTGGAGGGTAGGAGGGGTTCTGATACTGAGTCCCAACCGCCACCCCTGCCGAAACCACCCCTCTGGTGGAGGGTAGGAGGGGTTCTGACTGAGTCCCAACCGCCACCCCCTGCCGAAACCACCCCTCTGGTGGAGGGTAGGAGGGGTTCTGATACTGAGTCCCAACCGCCACCCCTGCCGAAACCACCCCTCTGGTGGAGGGTAGGAGGGGTTCTGACTGAGTCCCAACCGCCACCCCTGCCGAAACCACCCCTCTGGTGGAGGGTAGGAGGGGTTCTGACTGAGTCCCAACCGCCACCCCTGCCGAAACCACCCCTCTGGTGGAGGGTAGGAGGGGTTCTGATACTGAGTCCCAACCGCCACCCCCTGCCGAAACCACCCCTCTGGTGGAGGGTAGGAGGGGTTCTGATACTGAGTCCCAAACGCCACCCCCTGCCGAAACCTCCCCTCTGGTGGAGGGTAGGAGGGGTTCTGATACTGAGTCCCAACCGCCAACCCCTGCCGAAACCACCCCTCTGGTGGAGGGTAGGAGGGGTTCTGATACTGAGTCCCAACCGCCACCCCCTGCCGAAACCACCCCTCTGGTGGAGGGTAGGAGGGGTTCTGATACTGAGTCCCAACCGCCACCCCCTGCCGAAACCACCCCTCTGGTGGAGGGTAGGAGGGGTTCTGATACTGGGTCCCAACCGCCACCCCCTGCCGAAACCACCCCTCTGGTGGAGGGTAGGAGGGGTTCTGACTGAGTCCCAACCGCCACCCCTGCCGAAACCACCCCTCTGGTGGAGGGTAGGAGGGGTTCTGATACTGGGTCCCAACCGCCACCCCTGCCGAAACCTCCCCTCTGGTAGAGGGTAGGAGGGATTCTGATACTGAGTCCCAACCGCCACCCCCTGCCGAAACCACCCCTCTGGTGGAGGGTAGGAGGGGTTCTGACTGAGTCCCAACCGCCACCCCCTGCCGAAACCACCCCTCTGGTGGAGGGTAGGAGGGGTTCTGATACTGAGTCCCAAACGCCACCCCCTGCCGAAACCACCCCTCTGGTGGAGGGTAGGAGGGGTTCTGACTGAGTCCCAACCGCCACCCCCTGCCGAAACTACCCCTCTTGTGAAGGGTAGGAGGGGTTCTGACTGAGTCCCAATCGCCACCCCCTGCCGAAACCACCCCTCTGGTGGAGGGTAGGAGGGGTTCTGACTGAGTCCCAACCGCCACCCCCTGCCGAAACCACCCCTCTGGTGGAGGGTAGGAGGGGTTCTGACTGAGTCCCAACCGCCACCCCCTGCCGAAACCACTCCTCTGGTGGAGGGTAGGAGGGGTTCTGATACTGAGTCCCAACCGCCACCCCTGCCGAAACCACCCCTCTGGTGGAGGGTAGGAGGGGTTCTGACTGAGTCCCAACCGCCACCCCCTGCCGAAACCACCCCTCTGGTGGAGGGTAGGAGGGGTTCTGACTGAGTCCCAACCGCCACCCCTGCCGAAACCACCCCTCTGGTGGAGGGTAGGAGGGGTTCTGATACTGAGTCCCAACCGCCACCCCTGCCGAAACCACCCCTCTGGTGGAGGGTAGGAGGGGTTCTGACTGAGTCCCAACCGCCACCCCTGCCGAAACCACCCCTCTGGTGGAGGGTAGGAGGGGTTCTGATACTGAGTCCCAACCGCCACCCCCTGCCGAAACCACCCCTCTGGTGGAGGGTAGGAGGGGTTCTGATACTGAGTCCCAAACGCCACCCCCTGCCGAAACCTCCCCTCTGGTGGAGGGTAGGAGGGGTTCTGATACTGAGTCCCAACCGCCAACCCCTGCCGAAACCACCCCTCTGGTGGAGGGTAGGAGGGGTTCTGATACTGAGTCCCAACCGCCACCCCCTGCCGAAACCACCCCTCTGGTGGAGGGTAGGAGGGGTTCTGACTGAGTCCCAACCGCCACCCCCTGCCGAAACCACCCCTCTGGTGGAGGGTAGGAGGGGTTCTGACTGAGTCCCAACCGCCACCCCCTGCCGAAACCACCCCTCTGGTGGAGGGTAGGAGGGGTTCTGATACTGAGTCCCAACCGCCACCCCTGCCGAAACCACCCCTCTGGTGGAGGGTAGGAGGGGTTCTGACTGAGTCCCAACCGCCACCCCTGCCGAAACCACCCCTCTGGTGGAGGGTAGGAGGGGTTCTGACTGAGTCCCAACCGCCACCCCTGCCGAAACCACCCCTCTGGTGGAGGGTAGGAGGGGTTCTGATACTGAGTCCCAACCGCCACCCCCTGCCGAAACCACCCCTCTGGTGGAGGGTAGGAGGGGCTCTGATACACACCAGTTGAATAAGCTCTTATTAATCATAAAAATAACGCCATCCATGAAAATTTATTTTTAAAACCATTAAAGCTGCAACACGTTCGTTCCTAAATTTTTGTTTACCTCTCCTTCATTTCGATAAAATCAAATAAATTCTTAGTTCAATAACTTCTTGATTGGATGATACGTGTTCTATATACAGGATATAAATGAAAACATTTAAATATACTTAAAATATATTTTACTATATATTAAACTGTGTAACGTGGTAAATTTTTTTTTATAAAAACTAAAATTTGAGTTTTAAATATTTTTATTTTATTATTTTTATGATTTAACGCTTAACAGGTCTTAAATAAAAAGACAGATTTAATCATGTTGTGCAGGTCTGTAGTTGAACAAGTTTATTCAGATCTAGAGCTTCTTATCTCACTTAGACGCGCAGCTCGCTGCAATAGGTGGAGGAATATTCTAGAAGTGAGGTCCAGACTATATAAGCGTGCTGCTGCCTCCTCTCCTTTTTTTAAGTTTGTATGATCAGTGAGTCAGTTAGTAGTTCCTGGGGTGCAGCAGCCTACTCTTGTAGTAGTAAGTTAATTCCTGACTTTTTTTATATTTTATTCTCTTGCCTTTTTCATAAAAGAATTAATTCAATGATTTTATGTTTTTAAAAAATTGTAATGTCAAAGATTTTATTTATTCAGCAAGAATATAAATATTGCCAACTGTCGTAAATTTAATATTTTGTAGAATTTGGTTTTAATTTTCGAAGCTTGCAATTTAAATGTTAAATAAGAAATGAATGTAAATTAAAAATAAAATAAATTATGAAACAAAAATTAAGTATTGTAAAAGTTGCTATTTTCGTTTTTATAATTTTTCTCTGGAATTAAAAAGTAAATAATTTCACCTATTTTGTTAAATGTTTTGTAAGACTGTTAAGCAAGGAAGTGGATTTTGTTGATTTCAGGGCTCAAGTGTAACCCAGATGATAATTTCCCCCAAGCTAGACGTTTAGTTTGTCATTTAACAATTAATTTGACGATTAAAATCTTTTGGTAAAAAAAAAAGAGAAAAATGATTACTTGGTAAAAATGGTGCATGCAATAAATAAGTGTAAAAAAACCTTTGAATGTGTTTTAGTCAATAAACAACCCTTGGTCGGCATGTCCTATATTTTCCAAAATGTTACATAAAGATAAATGCGCTACTCTGCTAAAACTTTGCATTTGCTTAGTTGGTATCTTTTAGAAATATTTTGCACCAAAATCTCACATGCCAGATTAACCAAGAGTTGTACATTTTCAACAAATAAAAAAATACAAGATGGGATCTAAAATCGACTTGCTGTCTAAAAGTGAATTAGAATATGAGTTAAAATTAAGAAATTTTGAGCCAGGTAACAAAAGTACTAGTTCTGTCTTAAGAAAAAAGTTGAGACAGTTAATTCGTAGTCAGGTAGAAAGAGATGTAAGACATTTAACTAACAAAATAGCGTTGCAAGATGAGCTAGATTATATCGACACAAGTTTAAAAGTATTAAGTGGTAAACTAGAAGATCTAAATGAAGGTAGTAGACCTATTGATGTGTTGAGATTTGAAGCAAAAAGTGAGCATCTAAATTTAAGGATATCTAACTTCAATAAATTTAAATTGCCAGAGGAAGCGCAAAAATCGATCGAGAAGTATGAAAATGAACTTAAAGCATTAAATTTAAAGTTTGAGGAAATAAATAAATCTATTGACACTAATGTTAAGGACGTAGTATTGCGCAAGCTAAGCGAAAGTAACATTGAGGAAGAAAACTTAGATGATGTCTTTGAAAATTTAGAAGTAAGTGATGCAAGTAAAAATAAATCTGTTTCCCCGGCTAAAACAATAGAAAAGAATATCAGTAATCCTGACCTTGAAATGCTAAACACAATTACTTCTGAGGTTGTAGGACCGGTTCCAGAAATGACATGCAGTTCATCTAAGTCATCGGAGAGTAATCTTTTCTCTAAACTCCCAAACCCAATTTTGAAATATTTTGAAAATTTACAAGTTTGTGATGGACTTAAAATTGACCCTTTATTAAAGTTTTTACGGGTCATCCTAAAATTAAAATCTGAAACAAACATGACCAATATACACATTTTAGAAATGTGTCAACAATACAGTTACGACCCCCTGCTCAATAAAGTTTTAGAGTGCAAATCAACCCACAAAAATTTAGAGTTCTTTCATAAAGAAGTCTTAAATTGTTTTGTTCCCCTGGGTTTAAGAGAAGCTTTGAAAAGGGATCTGGTTACCAGGCCTCAACATCCAAATGAGCCTTTACACGCCTATGTTTGTATGGTCAAAGAGAACTCTAAACTTTTATGTTGCAATTATTCTGAATTTGAACTAGTCCAGTTAATATGCATGAACATGAATCAAGAGGAGCGTAGTAGACTAGTATTCATGCAACTTCCACAAACATTTGCTGATCTAAACCAATTGTGCATCCAAAGCCAAAATGTAGGATATGCTAACTGGGAAAGAAACAACGCCCTAAGTAGGAGTAAAGTAGCAAACCATTTAAACAAACCTATCCAAAATCCAAGAAGAAATAATTTTGTAAATAATGTCTCCAAAACAGATTCCCCGGTTAAATGCTACAATTGCAACAAAATAGGGCACATAGCAAGGAATTGCTTTAAACCAAAACAATATAATAATTCAAAATATTCCAGAAATCAAGTCAATCCACCTGGAGCTTTAAACGAGTAAGGGGAGAGGCCAAATGGGGCAGGTTTGTCTCCCCACATAAACTAAACAAAAAAGTAATAAAAGTGGTCCCCATAAGCAAGATAAACCCATAATACCTAGAGCTAAAATAAAGACAAGTAAAAAAGAAAAACAACAGTTTAAAAAGGAAATGTGGAAATTTAATAGGAAAATAAACCAAATCAAGACCAAACAGTTTCACAAGGAAGATGCAAATGTGGTTTGCAGCTTACCCAAGATTACTATTAAATTTTCAAATTTTTTGAGTTATAATGCACTTCTAGATTCGGGCAGTTCTATAAACGCAATATCATTAAATATGTATAACATACTAAAAGAGAGTAAGCTTATAAGGAGCGAAAATAATTTAAAAGCAGAATGTTTCACAGCTAACCAAAATATAATGACAGCTCTCGGGGAATGTGTTGCTAAGATAAAAATCTCTAATCTCTCCTGGTATGTCAAGTTTGCTATTATTGATAACCTGGCCTACAACGTAATTCTTGGGAGTAACTTTATTAAAGAAACAAGAATGATTTTTGACTTAGCTAATAATGTTTGTCATTTTCCATTTAAGAAGAATGTTAAAGTTAAATTCTGTTGCATTGAGAAAATAAACACTTCGGAAATAAATAGCATGCAAGAAAATGAACTTAAAGTCGGATGTCCGGATATGAAAAATTATATAAAGCAGTTAGTCAACCGGCATTTTAATGTGTTTACAAATAAAATAGGCAAAGCACTAAACCATGAAGTTAAAATCGAACTAATTGATAAGGAACCTGTCAGACAAAAGGTTTACCCTCTCTCCCCTCCTAAACTTAAAATAATGAGAGAAATAACGGATGATTTACTAAAACAAGGTGTGATTGAGGAGTGCATGAGTCCCTATAGCAGTTCGAGCTTCCTCGTCAGTAAACCAGGAACTGATAAATATAGGCTGGTTGTCAATTATACAAAATTAAACCAAAAGATAATCAGAAACAACCAACCTATTGGGGAATTACATGATAGTGTACATTATATGCAAGATTGTGAATACTTTACAGTCCTGGATTTATGTAACAGTTTTTATCAGCTACCGATTTCGGAGGAATGTAAACATATAACTAGTTTTACGACACCTTACAGTCAATATTGCTTTAAAAGGGTTCCGTATGGTTTGCACCTGGGTTCTGGAGTTTTAAGCGGATATTTAGAGAAAATATTTCACGACATAAAGTTTAAATACATGCTTAATTTCGTGGACGATATAATAATATTTTCTAAAACGAAAGAGCAACATAAAGCTAATCTGGAAGAAGTAATAAAACGCCTTTCTGAAAATAACCTAACAGTAAATCCCTCCAAGGTGAAATTCTTTTACAAGGAAATTAGTTTTCTGGGGAATCTAATAAGCAAAAATAGTGTAACAATCGATCCGGACAGGACTACTGCAATTAGGAATTATCCTAGACCTGTCAATGTGAAACAAGTGCACACCTTTATTGGAATGACTCAATTCTTTTCTAAATATATCAAGAACTACGCTGATATTGCAAGCCCGTTAAATAACTTAAGAAAGAAAAATGCTAAATTTATTTGGACGGAAGATTGTGAAAATAGTTACCAGACTCTCAAAGATGCAATTTCTAACCCTCCCGTCTTACAGATAGCAAATTTTAATGACAAATTTTACTTAATGACAGACGCAAGTTCAATCGCCATAGGTTCGACATTACTACAAAAGAATGAAGCAGGAGATTTATGTCCTATTGCGTACTTCTCTAAAAAACTATCTAATGCGGAAATGGCTTGGTCAACGTACGAAAAGGAGGCTTATTCTGTTGTTTTGAGTATCCAAAAGTTTTACAATTATTTGGAAGTCCAACCTTTCCATTTAATAACCGACAACTCAGCTTTGTATTTTGTTTTATCTAACAGTCACAAATTGGGAAGTAAATTAGCTAGATGGGCTCAGAAAATATTAAGTTTGCCGTTTACAGTGGAACACGTTAAGTCGAACGGAAATCCCGTCGCGGATGCACTCTCAAGAGTTTTTGGGGAACTTAGTGACAAACACAGTGTGGAAATAGTTTACGAGCAAAATAAAATTTTGGACCCAAAGAAATTACCAAAAAAGTTTAGGACTGTTAACGCAAAACTGCTAAAGGATAAAGAAACTAAATCTAAACAAGTCAATACAATAACGGATTTTCCTATGGCATTTAAAAGTATTAAAGACTATCAAAAACAAGATAAAGAAATAGTACAAATTTATGACAGTATTTTAAACAAAACTAACTCAGATAAGTTTTCGTTAAGCAAGGGTGTTGTAATCTACAAAAAGAATCCCCGTGACAAAGGAAAAATCTACTTACCGGAAAATTTAATGGATATGGTTTATAAATATTACCATTCATCCAATCAAGGTTGTCATCCTGGCGTAAATAGAACTTATCAAAGAATAGGAGAAAGTTTTTACAGGCCGAATTTATTCAGAGAAGTTAAAGATAGGGTATCCAGCTGTGATTTATGTAAAATGAGTAAACCTGCCTTGAGAATATTTGAGGGAAAATTAATATCTACTCCATCCAAGCAATGTTTTGAAAGAGGTTATGTGGATTTTATTGGTCCTTTTGTTAGAGCTACTAAGACTTTGAACACTTACGTCTTGATTTATGTAGACCATTTCAGCAAGTATACATTTTTAATACCGACCAGAGACAGTAAAACATCAACGGTAATCAAGAAGTTGGATGAAATAGTTTTTAACAATTTTTCCACATGCAAATATTTGGTAACCGACAATGCGAGTTGTTTTACATCGCATTTAATGACCCAATATTTGTTTTCGAAGGGCATAACGCACTTAAAGATAACGCCTTACAAAGCAAGCGGCAACATTGCAGAGCGGTATGTCAGGTCATCTAAGTCGATATTGCGGGCGTTAAATCATGACAATCAAACGAACTGGGACAAGTCCTTACCTTTTATCCAGAATTCATTGAATTACTCGTACAATGAAGCCTTAGGGAACAGTCCTTTTAATGTCATGTTTAACCATCAGCCAAATTGTGAATTGTCAAATTATTGGGACTTACACAGTATTTTAGAAAATGATTTAAGCCAAAATGAAATAAATGAAAAATTAGAAAAAGTTAAGGTCTCTCAAAGAAAAGCATATTTAAAAAATGCTAAGTCGGGGAGATATTCTGCTGAGAAGTCAGAGCACCCATTCAAAGTCGGAGATAAAGTATTTTTGAAAACTCACTATTTATCAGACAAAGCCAAAAAGTTTACAAGTAAAATGGCACTTAGATATTCCGGACCTTATAGAATTATATTTTTCTTAAATGAGGTAACGGTTTTATTGCAAGACTTTGAAAACATTTTAAGTGTAAAAAAGGCACATATTTCCCAACTGAGGAAGTAAGGAAAATATTCAGAATGTGAATAGAACCCAGTAAAATATTCCTAAACCTACAAATAAATAAGCCCTAATTAAATTACAGGAAAAATAACATGGAATTTTATCTCGGCTACGTAGATAATGTAAACTTAATAAATTAATTGTGGAGAAGGATACAAGCGCATGGCACTGATTCGTTGGAATAACACAAGAACACTTCACTATTTACTTCAAGAGGACTATCACAGACACTTCACTATGGACCACTAATCACACTTCACGGAGGAATTTCGCACTTCAACTATACGACAACGACTTAGAATCCACATCGACGAATTCTTTTTCATAAAACTTATGGGCCCTACACGAACAACAACTGGTTTTAATGACGCGCACTGAGGACAAACTACCTACTCAAGAATTTTACTAGATTAACAAAACTTCCTTATCTTTTGTTATCAGGACGGGGCATGCCATTTGTTTGTTATCAGGTTTACAACAATTAACTTCCTTTTCCTTGTTGGAGAAATGAATGAGCCAGCTGATCAATGGTGCTTGGTAGACTAGCAGAGTTTTTAAAAACAAAAGTTTGTTTTAAGATATAATTTATTATAACAGAATACAAAACAATGAAGAGGGACCCTGCATAAAGTTTAAACTAAATGAGATCTTTAAATAAAAATGACACAAGTAACAAAAACATTGTAAATAAACATTGTAAATATTGTAAATAAAACTATTATGTGTTATTAAATACAATTTAAGGATAAAAATAATGACAATTTAATATCATGAGAGACTTTTAAATTTAATTATGTCCAGTAAGATTTATGAAAAGACATTTGAATTAAATCAAGTTTAGAGTAAACTTTTATATTCAGTGAAAATGGAATTTTATATAAAGACTATTTTTCAGACTGTTTAAATGAACTCGCGTAGGCCCCAAATAAATAGTAGGTCTACGGAGGCGTCAGGTGCAGCGTGTGAGGACTGCTGATGCCGGCTAGAGCAGCGATCACACCAGAGATGGGACAGCGACCTGTGCCATCGCCGCGCGCCGCCCGCCTGGACCCTGGTACGTGACGACAACGACGGTGACACCTACTTGAGGGTGGCAATCTACAGATGCTGAGCTCCTGCCTGCGGCCTTGGGTCTTCGAGGATCCGCGGAGAAGAAAGAAGACAATGTACAATGAAGAATGAAGACTGTATTTTTTTAGATTAAGATTAGGGTTATAAAAAAATATATTTAAAACTTTTGCAAATTTTAATTTATTTTCAGAGGGGGAAATTTTGTAACGTGGTAAATTTTTTTTATAAAAACTAAAATTTGAGTTTTAAATATTTTTATTTTATTATTTTTATGATTTAACGCTTAACAGGTCTTAAATAAAAAGACAGATTTAATCATGTTGTGCAGGTCTGTAGTTGAACAAGTTTATTCAGATCTAGAGCTTCTTATCTCACTTAGACGCGCAGCTTGCTGCAATAGGTGGAGGAATATTCTAGAAGTGAGGTCCAGACTATATAAGCGTGCTGCTGCCTCCTCTCCTTTTTTTAAGTTTGTATGTTCAGTGAGTCAGTTAGTAGTTCCTGGGGTGCAGCAGCCTACTCTTGTAGTAGTAAGTTAATTCCTGACTTTTTTTATATTTTATTCTCTTGCCTTTTTCATAAAAGAATTAATTCAATGATTTTATGTTTTTAAAAAATTGTAATGTCAAAGATTTTATTTATTCAGCAAGAATATAAATATTGCCAACTGTCGTAAATTTAATATTTTGTAGAATTTGGTTTTAATTTTCGAAGCTTGCAATTTAAATGTTAAATCAGAAATGAATGTAAATTAAAAATAAAATAAATTATGAAACAAAAATTAAGTATTGTAAAAGTTGCTATTTTCGTTTTTATAATTTTTCTCTGGAATTAAAAAGTAAATAATTTCACCTATTTTGTTAAATGTTTTGTAAGACTGTTAAGCAAGGAAGTGGATTTTGTTGATTTCAGGGCTCAAGTGTAACCCAGATGATAATTTCCCCCAAGCTAGACGTTTAGTTTGTCATTTAACAATTAATTTGACGATTAAAATCTTTTGGTAAAAAAAAGAGAAAAATGATTACTTGGTAAAAATGGTGCATGCAATAAATAAGTGTAAAAAAACCTTTGAATGTGTTTTAGTCAATAAACAACCCTTGGTCGGCATGTCCTATATTTTCTAAAATGTTACAACTGTATTTACAAACAAAACTGTAAAATACACATAAAATATGGAAAATGGCAATCGATTTCAATAGAAATCCAGAACTGTATAATAGTGGAAACACTCTACACAGGGTCTTAGTCAAAAGACGTTCTATCAAATAAGCATAACAAATTTCTCAAGCGCTTTGTAAAGCCAGGTGTGTAATCAATGTACTTCGTCGGAGGTCCAATCCATTCCGATTGATATAGCACGAATGTTCAATTTGTGGTTGACTTCGCCCCCATTGACAGGCTTTGACATTTCGAATGTAAGGGAATTACATTAGATTGCTTTAATTATAGACTGAGGACGTGAACCTACTTCCCGCCCAAAATTAATGTTTTATACGCGAAATGAGTTGTAAAAAGCGTAGTGCTGCAAACTGTTACTTATCAGGACCATAGACTATTCTAGAACCTCCTGGGGAATTCTGTGAGTCATTGAAGATAATTTTAAATAGTTAATTAAAGTTATAATAATCTTAATTTCACGGTAACAAATTGCCTTACTTGGAGTTCGGCACTTAATTGTGTCTCAATAGATATTTTTCTAAGAGCCTTATTGTTTTTAATTTAGTTTAACATTTTTACTCTCCTTATTTGGTTCGAATACTTCCAATATCGATCGGATCTAAACAGGGCATAGGTTTTCATCTCAGTTATCGCTCTAACAGACCCACAAATATGAAGATATGTAAATAAATTTGAATGAATGGTATTGTCGGTATATTGGGGCCCCAAAACGGAAAGGTATCGTGGTCTCTGGTTTAGGCCACGCTAATAGGTTAGGTGGTCGCTGGTTTAGCTGGTGATAATAGCTTCTTCCTTATAGAGGATGTGCTGATAAGTGTTGATAAGTTGAGACATAATTATCCAACATGTGATTAACACGTCACGTTTAACATTGGACATGGCTGCTGACAGCTCACTTACAGCTCTAAAAGTGTTCCATTAATGCCTAAAGCACTTCGATTTCAATACTCAAAGAGCTGCTACTTTGTGCTACTAATTGCATATTGTATGATGTGTGGTAGTAACCAACTTACTCGATTAAAGAATGTTTAAAGATAACAGGTAGTATAACTCGAGTTTCATATATTACCAGTTGATACCTCACAGTAAAATTGTTATTTAAATCGGATTCGAAAAAAGGATTATCCTTAAGCAAGAGTTAGGGATTGAATCCATTTGGCTGCATCAGTGTGCTCCAAATTCTTATTATTAGGTTAACTATTGGATCATTTTTTTACCTTGAGTGTGGTGAGCCAACGAACGGCAAGTAATTAGATTGTGCAAGCAGAGATGTAAAAGAGCTTTGCAGATACTCTTCAATACAAGCGGGTGTTCTAAATTTTGGAGATATTTTGGCCAAAGGTAAATTTTCTAAGTTTGAAAGTAATAAGCGTTCTATTTTATTTATTATAACATCTTAAGTCAAACACAACTAATGGTTATTTGTTTTTAAAATTAGTTCCAAGCGAGAATCGAGTGCAAAATATCGATGGTGCGGAATTGGTTAGTTTCACGTCGTTATTACATAAATGAACCTTACACAACACAGAGTTAATTTACCTCTTGGCTTCAGCTAAGTAGGTATCCAAATTAAACACTTTTACCATCCTCAATTCTACTTTATAATATGGTGTATTGCTCTTGTCATAGTATATTTCGCAACAAGGGCCGAAAATTAGGTTTTGCAGGCTCGAGATCGTATTTCAAAAACGATCGAGAGCTGCAAAACGCTTTCGGCCGAGATGTGAACGCTATTCTTCACCACAATACAATGAAATATACCCTAAATAACATTAAAAATCTGATTATTTATTTTACACGCTTGAAAACAAAACTTTAAGGACATGAGAGACGATACAAGTTCTTTGTCATGGTTAACAAATACAGCTATGAAAATCATATGATCGCTCTATCCTGTCTTTGGAACCTATTTAATGCCGGATAATTATGTGATGTTCTCACGTTGTTTCAAGCAAATAAACGATCAGCTGACTTTCGGCCCTCCTGCGGAAAATACCTGGCCACCAAATGACGTTTGTAAAACAGGTGATTACGTCATAAGGTGGTGAAACAGAATATGATACTTTGTTTCGGTATAAACTGGTTTTGTTTGAGTGATTCGTCTGATGAAAACAATAAAACAAATTCAGCTGTTTCATTAAATGCAACGCAGGCAGGAGGTGAAGAGGGGAGTTAAAATATATTTGGCGCCAGGGCTGGGAATGTCATGACGCTAGAGTGATAATGAATAAACACAAACAGAACTGTTTCACCACTCCCATACACACTCCCATGAGTTTTCGCTCATTTTAGCGAATTTCCTCTGGAATAAGCTGTTACCTTCGTTTTAACAGAATGGGCAAAAAATGTCCATTTTTGCCCTCAAACCCAATAATAATATTAACCTCAAACCTCATATAAAACCTAACATACTTAGGTTTAATATGTAACCTCAAAAATAATATAAATGTTTACATTATTGATAGCTTTTTATGTGTTCTTTCTGGAAAGGAAATGCATTTTTACTGCGGAGTTTACTGCGGAAATGGATTTTTAACTGCACAAATCACGAGTTGTTTCAAAATTTAACATGGGCTTTATGAGAATTAGAATTTTTTTGTTGTGTATTTTTTTAGCACGATAACTCTCGTATAAATAGTCCGACCATGACAAACATGTAAAAAGTACAGACATGCAAAACTAGGTTTTCTTGGTCGAGTTCGTAAACCAGATTATTCAGTCATCGTAAGCCAGATCATTCAAAATAGGGTAGAGGCTCCTGTTTACGGGGTTTTGAGTTTTTAAAATTTAAATATTAAAGTTATCAAATAATCGTTTTCACCATTGGATTAAGTTCGAAAATACAAAAGATTTGGTAAGTTGCTATAAGTCCATTAATCTCCAAGATAATTCAAATTCACTTTCTTCTGAGGTTTTTAACGAAACCCGCGGAGTATTTAATGAGTTCATCAAGAGTATATTTAATAGAATTTTGGCTTTCTAACTTGTTAAGTGATTATAATTTAAATAAATAAACAATCTATCCTGTTTTTTTTAATAAAACTATTTTTTCAGAATAAATCATTTTATCAATACTTTTTGACGGAGGGTTTCTGTAAAGCAAAAACTGATATCATTATTATTAAAATATATATCTTGTTTATGTTTCCTTTTTTTGTAATAGTATATTTCGCAACAAGGGCCGAAAATGAGGTTTTGCAGGCTCGAGATCGTGTTTTAAATTCGAGACGAAGTCGAGAATTTTAAACGATCGAGAGCAGTTATCGAGAGCAGTTTTTTATCCTATACTCTTATATGAGCAATGTTATCGTCCGTTCTTGTATGCTTGCTTGCTTGCTTGCTTGCACAAAGATCTCAAACACGGCTCCGAGGATTTCCTTCAAAGTCTGGAAATAAGTAATTTATGACTCAAAAACGTCTTTTATGCAGATTACTTGGCCGGAGAAAATCTATTAACGTAATAAATCAAATTTAAAAGTTGTAAAATATTAACATTGGCCTTATGGGTTGCCGTGATGGCAACGAAAATAAACAAGGAAAGTGTAAACAAATGAAGTAATCATAACAGCTGTTTGGAATCTACAGCCATCAAGGGAAAATTCAGCAAGTGGGATGAAGAGTCCATGGAGCAATAAAAAAGGTTTCTATTTATCAATTTAATGACATTGAAATATTTTATAGTAACTGGATGAACTCGTAAACATGAAATAACACCGAGCAAGGCTCGGTCCACCAGGTACTTATTACTTAATATACCCTAAGTAATAAAAAAAACGGATTATTATTTGACTCACTTGAAAACAAAACTTGAAGGTTATGAGTGATGATACAACTTCTTTATTATGACTCAAACAAACACAGTTATGAAAATCATATGATCGCAACTATCCTGTCTTTGGAACCTATTGAATGCCGTATAATTGTGTGATGTTCTGACGTTGTTTCAAGCAAATAAACGATCAGCTGACTTTCGGCCCTAGGGCCCCAAACGTTTTCGGTCCTGTGGCGGCAAACAGTGTGTTTCGGTCCGCGTTTGATGTTTGTAAAACAGGTGATTTCGTTGTAGTGTGGTGAAAAAATGTTTACATTGCGGCGGCTTGCATTTCAAGAATGAAAGGACTAGTAGAGACAATGCATTATTAACCCTTTGTTGCCAAAAGGGAAAACTCCGTCTGTCTAATTTGCGGATTTCGCTGTGATTTCAAGATATCTTAAAGAAAACTATCGATCTAAAAACAGGGCTGTATACTTTTTATTTGGCCTTGGGTTGTTGGAACATTCAACAACTGTTCCTATAAGCAGAGCACAATCTTTTGCCGGTATTAAAACAAACATTTCAGAAACAAGAGAACGAGGGAAAATTAAGAAAACCGAATAAGTGATCACAACAAAAAATATTGTTAGCGGGAACTCCTGCGGTAAATCAAATAAACTTTTGAATTTCCAGTAATTTAGCCATAATTTTGTTATTAATTTTGGTCCTTTGATTACACTTTAAAAGTATATAAGTAAATTGTTCATTTTTAGCGAATTTCCCCTATAGGGAAGAAGCTATTACCGTATGTCTCATGGTAAGACCTAAGCCCGAGACCATGATAACTTTTCGTTTTGGGGCCCCCAGAAGCAAAAAACACCATTCGTTCAAATTTCTAGGCCGATTTTTGAACTCGTCCAAAAATTAATACCTCTTTACACGTCTATGCCAAAGTTCACTTAGATCAGACCTTTTTTACAAGAGTTAACGTGCTAACAGATATATAAACATTATATAGGTACTCTATATTTTGCCTATAGAGTACCTATAGGCACTGTATATATATATATATATATATATGTGTGTGTGTGTGTGTGTGTGTGTGTGCAAAAGAATGCAGGAAAAAATGCAGTGAAGTAACTTTTTTTTAATGAACCCATTTTAATTTTTTTCATCGCTAGTTGTTTTTGGTTTGTCTGGATTATGCTACAATTTTTGAGTAGGAAACAAGCAAAACCTTAAATTACATGTCAATAGCAACAAAAAAAATGTATGGAAAATTCCCACGGGGAGAGGGTTTTACATGGGTGGCCAGGGACGTAGCCAGGTTTTTGGGAAGAGGGGGGTCCAGATGACCGAGGGATTTGGAGGGTATGGAGTACCCCTAACAAAATGGGGGCCCAGGGAATTTTGAAATTTTGAAGCAAAATGGTTAGTTTTAGACAAAGCTAAAACTAAATTTATAAAATTTTCTAGCAGACGTCTTCTTAACCCAGAATTTTGAGTCTAACTCAAGAGTTATGACCATGAAACCTTTGTAGACGGACCTTTATCAAGAGGGGGGGGGGGGTGTCACAAGCGAGAGGCCTGGGGGGTATGTACGACCCCCTAGTAGAAAAGAGTCAAAGGGTTAACACTTAGAAAGTTTTTGTAAGTAAGAACTACGCTCACAATTTTAGGCAATCAAAAATACACCAAATCGCGTTTACATATAATTTAACTATGAAAAATGTATTAACAGTGGGTATAATTTGTAACTGGGTTTAAGTTTATCATTACTTTAGAAATATTTAACCGGAAGAGAGGGGTCCGGACCCCACGGACCACCCCCTTGGCTACGTCCCTGGGGTGGCCCATGTTCTATTATTTTAATTTGTTGCTATTTCATTTTTGATTAATAAATGTGTCTTTTTCTCATAAACTGTTGGTTGTATTGATTTTAAAATGCTTTTTTCAATTCTGCATCCTAAAAAACATATAAAACGAACCCCAATTTCTTGGATACCATAAATAAACATTTTCTCAACGCCAAAATTTAACCCCCCCAAAAAGGTACTTCCACTCCCCCCCCCCAATCACTAGGGACTCTTCAGATTTCAAAATCTAATGGTAAATACTACGTTTCCTGCAAATTTCACAAACGGACAAATTTTTATGTTTTCTTAGGAGAGTTTTACCTGTACTGTTTGGACTACTCGACCGATCTGATGACTGAGGAGTGGGGGTAATGCAAAGAATATGGCCTTGATTAAATACTAAAATTTAATTTTTTCCCCCTACAAGGTGTCATTGTGCCATCATACTGTGTGAAGTTACTATCCAGTATCTCAGTAATAGATGGACCAAAGACAGTGACTCAAGATTTTTAATCCAAACCAAAATAAGATTTACTATATTTTCTCTATGTAAAAAATCAAAAAGAAAATCTTCTTGGGAAAGTCCATCCCCCTTTATAGATAGCCCGATATAGATGGTTTGCAAACTTAGCGATTATTAGCGCTGACTTTATGTCCGTACCAAATTTAATTAAGATCGGGCTATATTATGAGAGTTATAGTGCTTATATTTATATATAGGCTAAATATATTCGTTGCAGCGGGCCTGCATACAATTTCAAATGCTTGAAAACTAATTTCAAAACATCATAAATTGTCATTGGTAGTCATGAATATTTTTGTATTCTCCGTAAGGAGAACGCTAATTTGCTGCTACAAAAATGAAAATGAATTGAGGATTTTTAGCCCTTAGTTGGCCTAGATCTCAACTAGATGAAGTAGCATAGCGTCATCAAGATATGTTGATATGTAAGCAGGGTAATTTTCCCCCAAAGGGTGACATAAGGGCAATAAGTATGCAAAAAATCAAACAATGGCTTGACTACCTCATTTAGTTTAATGCTGCAATCCCATCATTTTATCAAACCTGGATTAGTAAAGAAAGATGAACTCACCATAATATACGCATAACTTTTAAATATCACTATCGCTTAATTTGAAAGCGGTATAAACTGCCAAGAAATGTAAAATATTCTCATTTTAAGGGGCAGAATCTACAAAATATTAAAGAACCAAAATTCTCTTCTACTATACAGTATAACTATGATTGTAAAAAATGTAATGTGTAAACAAAAGTGACTTTACTATGACAATATTCAATTAATTAAGGTCAACATATGACAATATTCGATGAATTTTCAATAATTTTACGAATTAATGAATTTAATGTTCGATTATTGTGCCATAGTGCCATGTGAGATTATTATGAGAGGTTTCAATAACAGATATTAAAATAATAAAGGGGAGCACTTGGCTTGGAAAGAGGTATTACTCTGAATCACTTTATGGAGGGTTTAAGGTTTTAAATTACTATGCATCAGTTTTATTTTTTTAATTATTTTTTTTACTGTATTTTTAAGATAGGACATGTATAGCCTTTTAGAGAACAGATCTTATTAATATAAAAATGTTAAAAATGAATTCTAAACATTTACTTGTTGATAAGCATATCCATTATTTCACTTCCACTATCACTCCACCTTTACGAAATTGCCCATGGGTGGCCTTAGGCCCACTCCCGCACTAAACGTTCACAAACTTAAACATATTTATCCTGGATCTTCTGCGCTGGACTGCCAGATCTTCTGTCTGCGTGGCTCCCTTCTTCCAAGCAGCTCCTCAGCTTGACAGCTCTCGACTTAAACTAACCTTAAAGCAACCAACTACCGACTGTCAATGTGTATCGACTAATTTCCCAAACTGTGGGGACAAAAACACATTCACAAGGAAAAACACTCGTTTGTGTGAACACTTGCATTAACTCTGTGGACATGTGTTTTGACTCTTGCATTAACTGTGTGGACATGACCGTCTCTTACATTAGCTGTGGGGACGTCCACTCAATTTTCAATCTTTTTTTAAACTGCTTTCTGCCAATAGAAAAGGAGTGTTTTTGCTTTTTTTGAAATCTAGAGGTCAAATAGAACATATGATGTTTTTTATAGCAGTGTGCCTCGATGTCCACATAGTTTGGTAAAAAGCACGAGTCCCCACAGTTATAGTAATGGTGTGTATGTGTGTGTGTGTGTGTGTGTGTGTGTGTGTGTGTGTGTGTGTGTGTGTGTGTGTGTGTGTGTGTGTGTGTGTGTCTGTAAGCACGATAGCGCTCGCAAAAATGCAAAAATGGTCCAATCGGAATGAAATTTGGCACAGGCATGTAAAGTAGTAATTATTCGGATGAGTTCGTGAACCAGCCCGATCGGACCATCGGAAGGGGGGGTAAAGGGGGATAAACCCCCTCAAAAATAGGTTTTTTGAGTTTTCTACATAGAAAAATAAAATTTATCGAATTTTTGTTGGCACCATTGAATTCAGCTCAAAAAACAAACAATTTAGTATTTTAAATCACTGCTCTAAGTCCATTGGTTACCGAGATATTGAAAGTGGTAAACACAGTACGTTGTCCCAATGTTAACCTTATGGGAAATAAGTAAAATTCTATATCTTGGTTATTTCTCAACATATCTTGATAAAACTTGGTAAATAGCTTCTTCTAGTTCAGATCTACTGAATATTGAATAAAAACCATCCAGTTTTAATATACCTGTAGCCTGTAGCAGCAGACCTGCATACTCATTCCCCATGTTATTCTTATGGAGTTAACCAAAACATGTCAAATCTCGCTATGTTGGATTGAAATACGTTGTTTTGCATTTGAAATTCGCTGAGTATGCAGGTGTGCTGCAACGGGGGTATTTAATAGTTTGCAATATATTTGTTTTGCTCGATTTCGAGCGACAGGTTATCTAGTATATTGTTATCATTATAAATAAACGGCCCTAAACCCCTGTTTTCGTTCCGGTTAGGCTCAGTATTATTGGTCAGCTTATGACTCGGGCTTGGAACCTTTTATACTCGTTTGTTGTTGGGCGAAGAAACAAACCGGAGATGTTCCAATAGTTAATAACACCAAGGTAACATTTCAATAATGGTCAGCCAATTCATTTTTCCCCAGATTGGACTCATAAAGAAAGCTAAAACCTTTTGAGTTTTTGGTTGATTTTTTAATATTGTCAAAACAAGACATCAACTTTTTAAATTTAACTGTTTCCACAGAGGGTTGTTTACACCGCATTACATGAGCAGCATCTAAATAAGACTGCTGAGCTAAGCTATGTGCTTGGCATGTCTTGCGCGTGAAACGCTATCTTGCCCCGAAATGGGTCACTTTCGTGACTAGAAGTAAAATTATTATTAATTAGTCATAAACCCTCAGATGCAACAACCACTTTAGAAAAAAAAAGTTTTAGGCCAGTTTAATGACATACATAGGGATACATTTTAAATAGGTAGACAAATTTAACTGAAAAGTAGGACGATAACAGATTTACAAGTGAAATTGGATTGTAAAAAATGGGGAGAAAAAATATTGCCTATTTGTCTTCAATTTAATTGTAATTTATTTAATTATATGCAACAACACAAAATACATCAACACAATCTAGCATAATAACAATCACACAATAAATTACAACATTATATGTAAATGACAAAATAATGTTTATATATATATGTTAGTATGTTAACTCTCGTAAAAAAGGTCTGATCTAATTGAACTTTGGCATAGATGTGTAAAGGGGTATTAATTTTTGGACGAGTTCAAAAATCGGCCTGGTTGGACCATCGAAGGGGGCTAAGGGTTTAAACTCCCTCAAAATGTTTTACATAAAGAAATAAGAGTAATCTAATGTTGCACCTCACCGACATAGTAACTCATAATGCCAATGTTTATTTAATTTTAAATACAATTTTCTGAACATCTAAAAGACAGGGATTATGCACATTTGCGGGAAAATACAATTCTATCGGTGTGCTTAGATTTCCGCTTTGTTGATCACAGGGTGATAAAAAGGAGTTACAAAAATCATGCTTGTCTACCGATATACTGTGGGGATATAGTTAATATATTAGCAGAAAAATCCCTTATTAAATTTCTTTGGCAGCAAACCTTCTTACTAATTCCCCATGTTATCCTTAATGGAAATGAAAACTGCTAAATCTTCCTCAATCAGCGAAATTTCCGTATAGTGAGAAAGATATTTCCGTCAATCTCATAGTAGTACTTAAGCCCTAGACCACGATAAATTTTCGTTTTGGGACCCCCACATATCAAAAACAGCATTCATTCAAATATATTAATTATATTATGTAACATATAAAGTGTGTATGTTAGCACGATAACTCGACACGAAATTTGACACTGACATGTAAGTTAGCAAAACTGTTCGTTCGAGATCGAAAACCAGCCAGATTGACCGATTTCATGGGGTGGTGTAGGGGGATTCTTCCCCTAAAAATGTTTTTTTGTAAACACAGTTTATACGTTGCTTCAATGGGTAGGGCTACCAGTTCCTACCATCTTATGGGTAGGGCTTGGGGTTATGGGTAATGTTATTGGGGGGGGGGGGGCTATTGTGTAAATACAATTTTATACCTTGTTTACTTATGAACACATTATGGTAAAACTTGGAACTGGCTTTATCTACTTGAGATCTCTTGGAAAATATCCTAAAATCCCCCATATTAACGTTTACGTATCAATAAACCTTTGAAGAAAAACAATCGTGACTAACGAAAAAAGGTCTTAACAAATAAATTTGAAGAGCAGTTTTTGATTGAGTGACGTAGGAAGTTAAAAGTGTGAATGGTGGTAGTACAGAAACATTTCGGAAAAGTTAGATTACAGACATTAACGAGTCCGAGTCCGAACGGGGTTTCCTTTTTGATGGCAGTATTACTTATTTGGCTTTCAAGGGTGTCTTTCCAGTTATAATTATAATTAGTCGTAAGAGTTTCTTTTGAGTTATGTGATTCATAAATGTTTCTTAAATTCTTTAAGCCCTTAGGCTCCCAGTTATGAGTCCTGGAGGGGTGGATATTAAAAAGCTAAAGACACGAATATATTAATCCGAACAAAATTCCTCATCACATGGTATTTTTGGTAGTGCTAGGGGAAGGGGGAGGGGGTTGGGTGAAGGGCACAGGGAGGGGCTGGAAGTGAGGAAAAAAGTATTTAATTGAAATTACACACAATGCCAAACTTTTAAACATATAAACTTTGTTGCATTTATTTTGCCACAGATGACAAACTATAAAGTCCTTCATCTATGATTTTGCTTACATTTAGTGGGATGAAAGAAGAAATGTTGAAAAGGACTTGTGATAGCACGTAAAGGGTAAAGGGTGGTATAGCCAAACCCTAGGCCAATAATGAGGACAAAAACTTAAATACCAACATCACCACAAAATAAAATTTTATATTTAATTAAATTTAGGACTTTTTTAGGGCTTTGAACGGGTTAAAATTACAAAATTTCATCTGGTTAGGGTGAAAATATGGAAATTCCTGGGACAAAATCAGGTCTCAAGATAGTAATAAGGACTCTAAGGCAAAAACCAAATCAACGATTGCATCCAACACTGAAGATTTTACAGAATAAAGTACAGCGGCTATGTAGTTCTCATGCTCTCGCGTCGTCGTAAGGAACGTCGTAAAGCCGAACAATCACTCATTATTATCTTGTTAGTGCCTGATCCTAGGGTAACGTCTCCTTGGGGTTTAATCTTAAAACAAAAGAACCTTTCAGGAATAAATTTTTAGTACCATTAAAATTAAAACTTGATCCGTCGTAAGGATTGGTGGGAAACTAACCTTTCATTTATAAGGCTGGTTTTGACTTTTATTAAATACGGTAGACAACAAATTATTAATTATTATTTGTTAAAAAAAAGAGTTTTTTACAATTGAAAATAAAAAGTGGTAAAATAGTAAAAGTATAAATATCAAATTTCCTAGTACCTTCTTTAAAAATAAAAAGTTAAGCTACAAGGACCTAATAACAATATCCAACCGTTATTCAAAAGCCTATCCTGTAAGTAAATCTCCGGTATCAGTATTATTGCTTTTCATTTAATTTTGAAATTGACTCGATCAACAAAGCAAGTTCAATATCACTTTGATTGTTAATCTATTCAAATGTTCATTGCAAACATTTGTCAATTATGATTCAGCTAATGATTAAATCAATTAAATCAAATTGAATACATTTATCAACACAGCTTCACGAATCCCCACGAAGCCATACGTTTACATTTTCAGACATAATCAGTAAAGTCCCTGTTGTAGGCCAACCAAAGTGAAACTGTATATTGTAAAATATATTGACAATTTTTATTAAATCTTACATTATCTTATAGTTTGCGAGACTTCACTTTGAAATCATCAACACGTGATTTAACGATACGAGTGGTTGGAAAGTTCTTGTTGATACTGTAATAAGAATTATTGCTCCGATCTCACTAAAAAAAGTTCCTAGTTTTGCTCTTTCAGACAATAAAGTAATAATTTTATTTCACATTATTTTTCCTAGAAAGTTTCTCTTCGATTACTATTTTGAAGTATGTTTTGAGGTTATTAATAAGCCATGATATTTAAACCATTTGATCCTTGCAATTTATGATTCGTGGCACGGATTGGTTTGGAAACTAACTATTTATTTATAAGGTTGTTTTATACAAAATACATTGGATTGTCGACGACGTAAGCATTACAACATAATTGCGTTGTAGTAAATGTTCTTAATTAAATCATTCACTCCATCAACTAAAAAGTTTTGTAAAAGGTTCTTTCACTTATTTAGAAATGCACCACACAATTTTTTCTAACATTAAAGACATATTTATAACAATGAATTTATGAATATATTTGTAGGAGTTCTTTACGGATCATAAAGTGAGTTTTTATTTGTTAAAGGAGACCACGTATTAATAGCTTTTACACGGAGAAGCGTGACAGTATGTGCGTTACAGATCTGAAGAGGCTTTATGCTATTCTGATTATTTAAAAACTTTCTTTTTTCGGAAAATTTCAAAAATTTCCTTTTTTACGGAATTTTTTTACGGACTTTTCTAGTTTCACTTACATCAGTAATAATTAAGCATCTTTGTAATCAGCATTTTAAGTGCAATTCTGTGAATCCTTGTAAAACTACAAAACCGAAAGAAACAATTTTTGATTTGATTTAATTTGAACTCTGACGTAGGACCGTCGTATATACGATTTTTTATTAAAGTATTACTTTTGGATAATAAAGTGTAATGTTCGTTTTACTGGTACACAGAAAGAAATGTTTTGTTGAATTAACCAAAATTAAGTTAAATAAACTAAATTCTTTATTTACTATAGCACCAAGTAGATAATTTGGTTGAATTTACCAAATCGTATAGTTGAATTATTTGGTTGAAAGAAATATATTTTTGTTGCTTCAAATGAATAATTTGTTTAATTAACCAAAATATTTTGTTGGTACTTGAGCATTTGATTGAAATTTCTTTGAAGTAGAGAAATTTTGTAAATATTTGTTTGCATAAAACAAATTATTTTGTCAAATTCTACTTATTTTGTTGAATCAAACAAACACTTAAATGGAATCAAACAAAATGATGTAACAGAATGAAACAAATGATTTGGTTAAATCAAACAATTAATTTAGTTGTATAAATAAAAAAGTATATTCCTACGCAGAGACTCGGACCCACGACCTTAGGATTTCTGACACCACGCTTTAGACCGCTCGACTACCATATGCCACCTGACTATGTTAGGTAATGCAAAGTATTTGACCTATACTTGGTCTGCAAATTAAAGGTACACAAGTTGGCTTCTTAAATAAAACAGATATATCAACGCAGAAATTATGTCCCTTCCTATTCATAAGATCGATGACTCAAGGGAGTATTCGTTGATATTTTTGTTTAATTGTATCTTTAATTCGTGGTTCAACTTTACCTTTAGAAATATAATGCAATGCTAAGTTGGTTTTTTGGTTATTATTTAGATGCTGGGATTTTTTTAGGTCTTTTGTCACCCACTGGTTTTTCAAAATTCAAACTTTTATAAATTATTATATAACGTGCTTTAAGTTTGTTTCTTTTTCTTTCTTCTTAGGGATGGGCCGAGTCTGAATAATGATTCTTAGTTCATTCCAAACACGAATCCGTTACGAATCAGTATATGGTTTACCAACAGGTTTTAGGAACAAAATCACACAATAACATTATGCATGGTGATTTAAATTTTTAAGGGTCATCGCCTGACCCTTATCCAGTTTTTCTTTTGCCACGTTACTCATTCATTGTGTTATAATTCTAGCCAAGCTATACCTAATTGTATGTTACTGATGCAGTGTTAATTCATGGTGAAAATAATTTTTGCATAATTATGTTTTCATTACAGACATGACATTTATGTCATATTTCTTTGTTGTAAGACAATACTAATACAGGTTTAAAAAGTATGAATATAAAAATGAGTTTTATTCAAAATCGATTTTTTTACTGGAGTTTAAGACTCAGTTGTTTAGTATATTGTTAATATATTACATTTATAAGCGAAATACATTACTAGCTGCTTTTGTAATGTTTAAAATTTATGAAACTTATACAAATTAATTTGTTACAACTTACAAGCATACTAAAAATGTTATGTAATATGTTTTAAAGAATTTCCATAAATATACAACTAAAATGTATAAATTAAATTTTATAATTTTTCACACACACACTTGGTAAATCGCGGCAGTTTTTTTACCAATTAAATTATTTATTTCAAATAAATACTTTTTCAGTTCAAATAGTGTTTTAACTTTGAATCAAACAAATAGTTTGTTCGATCTTAACAAACTCTCCAACAAAACTGATTTGTTGAATCAAATAGTCGAATTCTTAAACCAACTATAATTTGTTTAAACCAACAAAATTCTTTAGTAAAATGGTGTAACAAAATATTTTTGTTAGATTCAACGATTCAACAAAACTGTTTTCTCTGTGTACCTAATTATTGGGACAGTTTTTATTTCACTGAAAACAAGCTAGAAAATTGTAAAAACAATTACAGTCCAGGAATTTGAGGAAAACTGAACTAACAAATCCTGACCAAGTTTAAACTTTGCTTGGATGTAAAGCGGGTTTAAAGTAAAGGGATCCTTCCTAATCAAAATATCAAAAGTTCCAGGAAGTCCCTGCTATGCTTGATCCGCCATCTAAAAAAAATATTTCCAGTTAGTGTTTTCTTACCTTTTTTCAATTAACACGGAAATCTTGCAAAAAAGGGTAAAACAAAATGTAAGGTGTTTTTGTAGAGGACGAAATTTCTAATAAAATTAGTATAAACTTGTAAACAATTTAAAAATAAGCGCTGATAATATCAATTTTCTAAAATATTTTCATTATAATATCCCTGCAAAAGGAATCCCGGTAAAATTTGATTTGAAATACATTCACAATGGGACGGGGCCCTTTGATCTTAAAAAAATAATAAACTATAGTCTTAGAAGCTTATAAGGAATTATGCCTTTATGGTAGATAATATTTTTACTAATTCCTTTAGGAATGCCTTTATTATTGTAAGCTTAACCTATTGACATTTCGTTCGTACCTCTTGTTGACAAAGTGATAAGAATAATTGTTCCAATTTCACTAATAAAGGTCGTTATTTTGTTCCTTCAGGCAATAAAGTTATATTTAAATAACTAATTTTATTAAAATACATAATCGGTTAAAAAAATGTATAGATAAACACGGACCGGTAATGTTATTTCAAGATGGTGGCTGGAACACTGCAGGGATTTCCAGGGACTATTGACATTCAGCTATTTAAATTAAAATATGTGGAGCTTTCTCTTGGTCAGAATTTGTTAGGTCAATTGACTTTTTTATCCCTAAATTTCCTTAGCTTTAGTAACTAAAACCATATAGATAACTAGCTATAACCATAAAATTAGTAATTTAACAATAGAGCGCAAACTTTTCATTTTTCGTTTTATCGTTAAGAAACATGTGTTGTACTGTTTTCATGACGTGTGTTGCGGGGCTAAGGAAGCTCTTTTCCTCCTTAGGGAGATAATTAATCAGGTGATATCGAGGACCTCAGAGTAGTGGTTTCCGCGGCGATGAAAACTTGCAAAAAAATGATTAATTGCTTTAACTTGACGTGTATTTTGTGATGTCACGACATGCGTCATGCGACGTCACGTCATGCGTCATGTGACGTCACAACATGTTAAGGCCTGATTTCACCAACCATCAGTTAAGGGTCGGTTAGTAAACTGTTTGTTAAAGATAGGAAAATAGTATTGAACAGCTGATAAAATTAAACTAACTGAGCCTTAACGGTGGTTTAAAGTTTGGTGAAATCAGGCCTAAGAAACCTGTACTACAATCCATCGACTTCAAAGAGTGATCCTACAACTTGTTGTTAGATAGACCTAGCTATAAGTTTTAAAAATGTACTTTAAAATAAAATAAAAATGATCCTGCACTAAACATCCCCACGGTGCAGGATAATTTTTAAAAAACCTAAACTATTGTCCTTGACCCATATTTTTACCGAAAATATTAACCTTCTGAATAGTTTCAAGTATTCAACTCTAAAATATACCCGATTCGGCTTCTTTCCACAAAACACAACGCATTAAACACGTTGTGACGTCACATGAAGCATTTCGTGACGTCGCATGACGCATGTCGTGACATCACAAAATACACGTCAAGTTAAAGCAATTAATCATTTTTTTGCAAGTTTTCATCGCCGCGGAAACCACTACTCATCAGGTCAAGATGAAAACCTATTTGTGAAAAATCTTTTAAAGGTAAACAAGTTGTAAAATTTTGAGTTAATTGCTTTATAGTAATGGGATGAATTGGTAAATTTAAAATAATAACGAACAAACTCGTCCCACCATGTACTATATTATTACACAATAATGTTATTTGTAAGCCACCATCTACATGTTGTAATAAATTGATGAAACAATTTAAACTTGACCACTGTTTAAAACGTTTTAGGACGATGAAGGTAAATCAAGATATCAAAGTTAATATTGAGAGCAAACGCATTTACTGTTCGACTACAATGAAATAGTTGAAGTTTTGCCTCGTGAAATTGTATCAAGTGTTTCTGAGTTATTTATCAGAACTCACTATATCTGAATCTAATCGTCTCATATGTTATGAGTTACTGTCTATATGAATTTCTGGCATTCCATTTAAATGTAATATTTAAATGGCAGTTATGGTCCAGTTAGATGTTTGAAACTATAAATTTGGTATTTTCATTTTTTAAATTATAAATTTGTATTAATAGTTTGATTTAAGTTTTATAATCATATTAATGTCATGAAACAATGCCACATTCTAGATCTCACTCAAAATAGGCCTAAAATAATATAAAACTGTTTTTTCTTTCCATTTAAGGGATAATACATGATAATGCTTACATTTGTTTGTCCTGGCAATGATAAACCAAATGCTTCTTGAGCGTTTGCTCTTTTTCTGTCGTTAGACAACATACCTCGTGCTGTCTTCATAATCAGCCGAATGAATGACTGTAAAATTTTATCATTGCAAAGGTTTTGAAATGTAGTTTTTTTTAATTTAAAAAAGCAAGATAACGTAAAAGTAAATAAAACCTGCAAATATAGTAAAGTTGATCTTTTATTTGGTACATACTGCATGAAAATGGGTCCAGTGGATGTCTCAGACTTACTGTTCAACGGATTGGAAAAGCTGAATTTTTCCTCCATGTTAAATCTCCATAAGAAAAGTTTATTTTCCATTTTTGACCCAGTTAACATAAATATTTTCAAAATACAAATAAAACCTGCACATATAGGGCCGATAACCTTTGTTTTGGTACAACCCGCATGTAAATCGGTCCAGTAGAACGGTCAGGGTCGCTGTCATTAGTTTTACAAAAGTTTTAAGATAGTGGACATTATTTTGTGGTTGCATTTTTGCCTTACAATCTTCTATGTATAAAGTCCAAACTACCTATAACTTTTGACAAATCCATAAATCCGATACCCACAACCCTATACTAAAATGAAAAGTCTCGATAAGATAGTCCCAGGAAAACTGTAAGCTTTTAGATAAAATGTTTCCTAAGGACACAAATATAAAAAGGGCTGAATAGCTGCTGCATTTGATTTGATTTTCAATGATTTGTTTAATTTTTTCCAGCGAAGCGGGACTCTATCTCATGCGGGTTGCATGCATAATTAATTTAATCCAAATCTTTTTTCCAGGCCAATGTCACTCACGGTAAAGCAAAATGTTAGAAATTGCAGCAATAGTTTTCTCAACCACTTCTGCGACCTCAGAGCTAAAAGGAACAAACAAGGCATCTGTATCAATGTTGCGGTGGCCTGTCGCAGGTCAGTGTGATGATTGTTGTCAACCACCCAGACTGCCTTTATTGTTCATCCAAAATATAAAGAATAACGTTTTTTATGAAAAGTTATCAAAGTTACATCAATTGATTCTCAAATTAAATTTTTAAAGACAAATTTAATTCTAACAGAGAAAATCTAATTCTAATAAAGTAATAACGTGAATTTTTAAGTTGTAAAGTAATAAAATTAATTTTAAATTTGTAAAATAAATAATTTATGACTCAAAAACTTCTTTTATGTAGATTACTTGGCCAGAGAAAATCTAATAACGTAATAAATCAAATTTAAAAGTTGTAAAAGTTTAACATTGGCCTTATGAGTTGCCATGATAGCAAGGAAAAACAAGGAAGGTTTAAACAAAGTAATCATTACAGCTCTTTGTAAGTTACAGCAATGTAGGAAAAATACAGTGTGAGGGATAAAGATTGCATGGATCAATATAAATTTGTTATTTTTATCAATTTCAAGACACTGAAATATTTTATAGTAATTGGATGAACTGGTAAACATGAAATAACACCGAGCAAAGCTCGGTCCACCAGGTACTTAGAAGTCATGTGTGATTTTGGTTTTCTGTAAATATTTGACCTCAGTGATTGAGGTGAAGGGTCAAAGTGGAGGAAGAGGTTAGGACAAAGAATGAAACTTGAAAAGACGATATTGAATCGCTGTCGCAAGTGGTGTGAGTTTGCGCGGAAAACAATTTAATGTTGCTTGCGGTCGTATTCAGTTTGGAATCCTTATTTAATCTTTATTTAGGTACTTACCTAATGACTTACTTCAGATAATATAGCTGTTTTCGATTTGGAGTTTTTGTATCTTATTATCATACTGTATCATCATCGGTCTATTTATGGTGACTGCGAAACTGTGAACTATGCTGTCATAAAAAGGGTTATCATTGGTTGAAGAATTGAGATTATATTACTTGAAATAGATTAAAATTGTATTAATTAAAACAAAACATAGAGTTTTTTTAATTCAGCTAGGCAAAAGAACACCGAATAAAGAAATCTATTAACCATATAAAACAATTAATTTGCTTTGTTTTCTAATAACGAATTAAGAGCCTCAAAGATGTCTTAATAAAATACCAAACGAGCAATTCTGTTTTCAGCACAGCCGAGTAAGCATGTAGGCTTCTGTTTATTTCACCTTTTATGTCATTAACTTTCGCATGAAAGCGCATAGCTTGTGTCAGCTCACAATTCCTTTTGATGTAAGCCTTATACACTCAATTGGACCCCTAATAAACGATTGGGTGGAATATTTGAGCTTTGAACATTTTGCTTCACGCAATTTTTACATTAATTATAGTTTAATGTTTTCGATGGTTTATGTTTACTCTGCTGGTGATGGTAGTAATTTTTCTGGTTATTAATTGAGCTAGCTGGTTATTAAAAACCATTATTTTTTAACTACCTGAAGGTGATTAAAATTCATAGAAACCCCTTTAACGTTAAAAGATTATAAGGTTTACAAGTATTTTGAGATGTGGACCATTAGGAGGATAATGTATCAGGCCACAACATATTTTATTTATTTTATTGTTGCTTGTATTTTTATTCTAAAGCTAGAGGTATCTGTATGTGGTTTTACATTTCCTATATATGAAGAGGTCGCGAGTTTTTACATGAAGCTCGGGTAACCTACTAACAAACGCGGGTTGGATCAGATTTTGGGGTGGGATCAATCGTCAACGAATTTCAACGCATGTTCATGAATTCATCAAAATATTGCCCAATGCTCAGCCCGCTTTTGTGTACCAACAACCAAGCTTAACAAAGAAACTCGTGACCTCCTTAGTTTTTTTTATTATGTGGGTTTTAAATGCAGACACACTCAACATTTCCATTTATGTTAAATGTTTCTGAATGTGGCAATCTTTGATACTGTAAGTTGGTAAATTGTGATTGCTTCTGGACGATACAGTCAGATGTTTGCACTTCATGACTTTAATCTATGGCCTTCTTGGGACTTGAGCAGGGTGGGATTCACTGGCTGGCGGTAGTCGTTGGCCCTGGGGCACCTGGGCGGGGTGGGACTCGCTGCCCTGGGGCAGGGGGTGCTGGCAGGAGCCGGCGCGACACTGCAGGCCCGGGGCACAGGGGCACAGCGCGTGGTGCGGCCCGGGGCTGCCCTCCACCGGGCGACACGGGGAGTCCACCTGCCCCAGGGGCCGACACGAGGCGCCGCCGTACCGCACCCCGTACTCTGGCAACAAAAGAGTAAAGGTGTTATGATCTATACAGTGTTTTTGATTCAGGGTGGTTGGAAGCTGGTGTGTTTGTTGGGTAGTGGAGTCTAAGTAAGAAGTTGTTTTTGTTAGGCTAAATTTTGCTAGTTAGCTGTCTATACCTCTTTTTATATTTTCAAAAAACTGAAAATTTTAATTTTTTATCTTATTTCAATTTTGATAGTATTTTCTGATACTGTAAATGGTATAATTTTGTCTTAGGAGAGGCGTTTTTGTTCCAAGTATAAAGGATACAATGATAATCTTAGCTTTTTAAACTAAACATATAGCAAATAAATGATTTTTTAAAAATAAATAATAATTTTGATATTTTATTCCTGTGATATTTTGTTTCTTATTAGTTTTATTTAGGACAAAAATCAGTCAAACGAGACCCAAGAAAAAAATACTGGAAGCCTGAAAAGTGGCTCGGTTGACCGCTGAACCAATTTGAACCTCATACTTGAAGTGTTCTAGAGATGGAGACCAAGGGTTGGAATCTTAAATTTTTTTTGTAAAAAGCTGTAGCAATTTGTACACAGTTTTGAATCATGGAATTGATTAAAGGAACGTTTTAGTCAAAACATGACAGAATTATAAACAGTCCTTCCAAAATGGCGGCTATTTGAGATTTTCCAACAATCACAAAAATTGCCTCCATTTTGAAAGGAATTGTAATTTGTCAGTTATGTGATCACCAAAACGTTCCTGTACAGAAAAGAACTCCATTTTCCTATATTCTACCTTGAGCTCGAAAAACTTTACTTTACAATCAGATGTTTAGTTACTAGTTACTAGTTACTATATCCTATACTCTTATATGAATAATGTTATCGTGCTTGTATCGTGCTTGTATGCTTGTATGCTTGCACAATTATCTCAAAAACGGCTCCGAGGATTTCATTCAAAGTCTGGAAATAAGTAATTTATGTCTCAAAAACGTCTTTTATAGAGATTAACATGGCCAGAGAAAATCTATTAACGTCATAAATCGAATTTAAAAGTTGTAAAATTTTAACATCGTCCTTATGGGTTGCCGTGATGGCAACGAAAATAAACAAGGAAAGTGTAAACAAATGAAGTAATCATAACAGCTGTTTAAAATCTACAGCCATCAAGGAAAAATACAGCAAGTGGGATAAAGAGTCCATGGAGCAATAAAAAATTATCAATTTTATGAGACTGAAATATTGAAATATTTTATAGTAACTGGATGAACTCGTAAACATGAAATAACACCGAGCAAGGCTCGGTCCACCAAGTACTATACTCTTATATGAGCAGTGTTATCGTCCGTTCTTGATTGTTTACTTGCACAATTAATCCAAAAACGGCACCAAGAATTTCCTTCAAAGTCTGGAAATAAGTAATTTATGACTAAAAAACTTGTTCTATGGAGATAACTCGGCCAGAGAAAATATAGTAACGTAATAAAAGTAATTTTAAAGTTGTAAAGTTTTAACATTGGCATTATGAGTTGCCGTAATAGCAACGAAATAAACAAGGTAAGTGTAAACAAATTAAGTAATCATAACAGCTGTTTGCAAATTACATCCATCTAGGGAGAATACAGCGTGTGGCATAAATATGCATGGAGTAATAAAGATTTTTACGGTATTAATAAATTTTCAGACACTGAAGTATTTGATAGTAATTAGACGAACTGATAAACATGAAAAAATACTGAGCAAGGCTCGATCCACCAGGTATTAAATTATAAGCACCTTAGGAAACCACTGACCAGCGATCGGTGACTGCGTTTTTGACCTTCATAAAAGCCGCGGCGCATCCAATTCCCATGAGCATTTACTACGCTTTTAGGAAACCGGTGCCTAACAAACAATCGTTGCAATTTTTAGCTGCTCGGTATTTTTTTCTTAGATTGGACTAATTTGACTTGGCTAAAAGTGTTATTTACCAGTTTTAGATTGCAGTATTTTTCTAGCTTTAAGTTTGATTTATACCGACATTATCGAATTCAAAGAAAAATATATGATATCCGTACTAAATTAAAACGCTCGAATGGAGAAGTATTTTATACAATCTTACATTTTATAAAATTGTGAAATTAATACATTATTAAGTTTAATACACTATTAGCGATACTGATACTGTTACTGTGTGTTAAAACCAATAAACTAATTTGAAAATCACATTTTTCTTTAGATTGAAACACAACGATAATTATGAACTGATTACTTCGGTAAGAGTACAAAAAGATCTGACCTATGTTGAAACTATACCAGTTTTCAGAAAATGCTATTACTAAATACCCCCGTTGCAGTAGATATGCATATTCAGCGAATTTCAAATGCAAATCAACATATTTCAATCCATCATAGCAAGATTTGGCATGTTTTTGTAAGCTCCATAAGAATAACATGAGGAATGAGTATGCAGGTTTGCTGCTACAGGTATATTAAAACTGCGTGGTTTTAATTCAATATTTAGTAGATCTAAATTAAAATAAGCCTTTTACCAAGTTTTATAAAGATATGTTGAGAAATAAGCGAGATATAGAATTTTACTTATTTCCCATAAGGTTAACATTGGGGCAACGTACTGTGTTTACCACTTTCAATATCTCGGTAACCAATGGACACAGAGCAGTGATTCAAAATACGAAATTGTTTGTTTTTTTTAGCTGAAATCAATGGTGCCAACAAAAATTTGCCAACAAAATGAAAAGTTAACATATGGTCTCGGGCTTAGGTCTTACCATGAGACCTATGGTAATGGCTTATTCCTTTAACGACATTCGCTAAAAACTTCATAAAATACAAATTTAATCCAAGCTTTTTCACAGTATTAAAAAAATAGGAGACCACTTAAGTTGAGGAAAAATAATTGCTTATTTTGACTCCATCTACCTCACCCCTGACAATATTTTTGTCAAACCAACTTTCAGTCTCCATAAAATATTATGTAGATATGTATTATACTTCATTAAATTATAATTTTTTAAAGTCATAGTGTGACAGGGTGAAAACCTGCAGGTCAGAATGAAACATACAACTATTGTAAAATTAATTTTCTTCATTTCGATTAACGCGGGCAAGATTTAGCGAGGAAAATCAAATTAAATTCAACACCAAAATTATTTGGAAGAGGAACTTATCTCACTTGTGCCACGGAATACCCAGGGATGACGACTTCAAGTTCAAAACGGAGAAAATAAGATTTGGACATAACTTAATTAAATTTCAGAGGACCTTTGAAAAACTACACTTCCTAAGTCGTGGAAGATAACTTTTGACATATGATGCAGTTCTTTTTTGTGTTTTCTATCGAATCTTTCATTTTACTTACGTTTTCAATCCATTAAACGTGTTGTTATTATAACAACACGTTTGATGGCTTGAAGACGTAAGTAAAATTATAGATTCATACCACATCAATCCGCTACAATTCATTCATAATGTTTTCTGTCGTTCATAACTCTTAATCAGTTTATTTTTTTACAAGATAAATTTTCCTTTATTTGAAACGAGAACAGAGACAAGCGAAAACTCATTTTGTTTTTCATTATTGCTTAAGTAACAATGAAGTAAGTAGGCCCATCCACGTAGTGGGTACATAGATTACATTTTTATCAATATATTTCGGTGGAATTCTAAATTTTACAACCAACACATTATACAATTAACTACAATTTAAGTATACATTAATATTTTTAAAAGTCCTGGTAGATTACAGACATTTGGTCTGTGAAAAAGTTAAAATAAATCATCAATTAAACGCTACCAAGGCCAACCGAACGGTAGTTCGGTAAACTTAAGTATGGTAATACGCTGTAATTAATACAACATATTATTAGAGCTTAATTTGAGTGATCCCATAAGTTACCGAGATAGGATGGAGGTAATTAGTGAACTTCAACTTGATGAACTAGAAGAGTGTTACAGTTACAGATACAGTACCCGTATATGCATGTGCACTACAACACATTGTATTTAGACATAAACATTGTAGTTCATTATGTCATTGAGATAACGATGGCATTAAAACTTGCGTTCAAATTTGGCCTCTTCAATTTGTAATAAACTATATTTTTAATTTATACTCTCCAACTTCTTAAGATATAAAAAGTGCAGATTTTTTTAACATTTCAAAAAATTATACAAAGAAATAAGGTTTTTGTATCTAAAAATAAGTTTTATTGCTTTAATGTACTTACATTCAGTATAACTAATAAAATTAATTTATATTAGCTACAGCCTTAGTCTTTATTGGTTTCTGTTTATAAATATTTTATGAAATTAAAATTTAGGCTAGGCATTATTTAAGCCTATTTTCCAAAAAGGTCCAACAATATTATATACTAGAAGAACCCGTGGCTTCGCTCACGATTAAAATTATACATACACTATCACCCATGAATTATGTAGTTTTGCTTTCCCATTTATTTTTCTTATTGTAAAATCTAATGTATGTAATGTATCTAATTCTTTGAACATATCAAATGTACTTCCATAAAGCAAAAGTTTTTAGAAATTCGCTCTTAGTACGATGGTCTGCTATGACGGGGGTATTTTATTCCTGTATAAACTGCCTGTACATAAAAAAATGTGACCATATCCAACGCCCCACCGACAAAGCCCCAAATGGTGTTGCTGCCCTGGGTAGGCTCATGCCCAATATCGGTGGTCCTTCCTCTTGCAAGTGCGTTTTGCTTGTGTCGGCTGTCCAGTCGATCGTGCTATCAGGTGAAGAGGATTGCGCTCACACACTCAAGAGGCCAATTTACAGAGACGAACGCCGAGAAGCATTTAATGGTCGTTTCCACGGTACCTGAGCTTGCCCTGATGATGATCATGGGGCACAATATAAGGAACGGCACCCTTGGCTTTTTCGACGGCACTTTGAATCTGCTCGCATATGTTACCCTTAATTAAAACTTTATTATGCACCCCCGTCGCAGCAGACCTGCGTATTAGAAATCCTATTTATTTCCTTCATGAAGGCATACGTGTTAGAGGAATCAAAGAAGTTAGCTTGAAATTTTATTCACTGTAAAAGATCATTTTCTTAAGGTTTTAGGGTCTACCTTGAACAAAAAATTACAATGCCACTCCAGCAATTATTAAAAAGTGCTGTCTTACGTTTTTAGACTCTATATTGAGCAAAACGTTTGAATGAGCCGTCCCGGCAATTTTTTTAAAGTGTTGTAGGTAAAATTAATTCTTTACAGTAGCACACTCTTCCTCTTTAAATAGCAGTTAGTTGTCATAAAAAAGTCCTTCAAGTATAAGTGATCAGTGATCACTGGAGTCCTTCAGTAATCAGTTATTTATTTTATGTTATACTACATATTATCAGCATTTTATATAGTGTATTGCACTTTGAAAAAATGCAAAAGTCTAATTCATTGACCACCTGGCACCAAGTAACAAATCTTCATTTTAACAAAAATACAGTTAAATAGCAGAAAGAAATACCATTAATTTACATCACCTGTTTTAAATTTTACTTTCATATGTTTTGTTAGTAAACAAATCTAACTCAAATTATTTCAAAATCCCTGACATGGGTACCTTTAAGACGGTCCCAGGGCTAAGCCCTGAAAGTTATCCCGAAATTGAAGGTGTATAAACCTACTCCATGAAATTCTACATGTATGTACCAAGTTTCGTGGCCATCGGTCCAGCGGGTTTTGTGTTTATCCCTGCCAAATAAATAAATAAATATATATATATACCAACATCCTCTTTTATACTTATAGATTACAGCCTTGCATTGAATTAAAACCATAATATTACTTTTAACTATATTTGTTTTTAACATACAAACCTTTTATTTATTTTTATATCCATCGTCCACAAGATCTAGGGCAAAGAATCGGCCAGTTTCCTTTTCCCAATTATAAAAATCCAGTTAAATTTTGATAGGACGTCATTTAAATAATACTCAATTGAAAACTTATACGTGATATAGAAAATTGATGGCAGTTCATGATACATGTAATCAGACCTTGAAATCAAGACAGCGCATTTTGCATATAAATTTGAAAACTTATGTATTTTTTTGTTTTTTAGCAATTAAAAAATATGCAAATAAATAAATCAATTAATAACAGTAAAGAAGATATGTAAAATAAGTATTCGTCCATTGGCAAACACAATGTTTTTTGTGAGAAAAAACATCAAAATGTGGTCCCATTCACGAGACTTTACCTTCATTTTCACAGGGATTAACAGTCCAGTCGTGCAGTTCCTCAGATTATAGCTTTTTACTTTCTCTCCCATACACATAGTAAATGGAGAAAGTATCGTTTTACAAAACTATAGCCATCGTCTAAACGTACACTCACCCTGCACACAGCAGCGGTGGTAGCCACAGTCGTAGTCTGCCGCGCAAGACAGCGGTCTCCTGTCCTCGCCACCGCCGACAGCCACACTGACCGCCAGCATCAGTAGACACCTCGCCGCTGCCGACCTGCCCATTGTCTACACTAGTAGTACACTCACCCTGCACACAGCAGCGGTGGTAGCCACAGTCGTAGTCTGCCGCGCAAGACAGCGGTCTCCTGTCCTCGCCACCGCCGACAGCCACACTGACCGCCAGCATCAGTAGACACCTCGCCGCTGCCGACCTGCTCATTGTCTACACAGGGAACACGACCGTGAATACAACCTTTATCTACACCCTCTGACTAAAGACAAACTGTACTAAAAGGTAAAATATCATTCAGTACCCACAACATATTCTAAATTCTAAATTTAGGATTGAAATTATTCGCTCTGCAAAATTTGAGTTCTGTATTCAAAGTAAATATATATGGATAAAATAAAGTATAGACTGTACAACTCTTGTCAAAAATGTTTCAAATGGGTATTCAAGAATTCGTATGATGACAAATATTTGCATGAAATAAACTTTTTTATTTGAATTGCTCTATAAATGTTTTGGAAAGCTAACAGTTAAAAACAAATCGGCATGAGGATTATGGCATGTTGCATATAGCATTTCCTTTTCATGGCGAATAGGAAAATTAAGCCTCCATATCCAACCTTGAAAATGGAAGATACTACTTTTTATACTTAAAAACAATTCTATAATAATTCAAACGGAAGATAATAAGTTCATACTTTTTTGAGGTCTGTTACTGTAATAAAGACTTACTACTACAGCAGAATGTCCTTCGGTTACTTGCGTTCCAAAGGTGGAGATCGAGTTCGTTTCACATTAACAAGACCCACCGCGTTCTCCGTCAAAGTATGGTTTATTTATAAGCGTGAATCTTCTTGTTCATAAAATAATTACTCATTAATGCAGGCTCACTGAAGAATGTTATAAACCCAATGATTACATAAATACATAACCATGAGTATGATAATTATTTCGCACGAGGATGCAATATGTATGTATCTGATAAGCTAACAAGGAAGCACTCCCTGACAGCCTTAAATCAATATGAGTAGTGTGACAGAGAGACCACGACACTGATGGTGTTTTATGTTTAGATATTCTACAACGCTGTGCAGGGTCGTGTTAAGTATGTTCCTCAAGTTTGTGCGTGGTCAGGGAGCATGTTTACGGAAGCAGAGAATTTCGACCCTTCTGTAGTTAACCTTTGGTAATGATGTAGTACAATTCAAGGCGCAAAACTCAATTTAAAAATACCCAATCAAATTCGTAGTTTGTCACTTTTTAAATTTTCCTCAGCGTATTGAAAATAAACTTTAACAAAATACTTAAAGAAATTATAGAAGTAACGTTATGAAATAAACATTTAAAAATCTTTCTTATTGATTGGTCCATTTATTTGATGAAATAACCTTTTTAAACAGAAATGAAGTAATAAAATAAATATTTAAATTGATGAGATTTATTCTTAGGATAACATTATACGGTATTATGTTTTAAACTGCTGTATGACAAGTTATGCTGCAGTAAACTTTCTGAATATAACGTTTTATGACAAACGAGTATGCCTACGATGAAGAATGGAGTAGTAGACCTAATGAAAAATAAATATTTTATTAGTACTTTACATTTTATCAGTTTTTTTATAGGGTACCAAAAATTATAATATATACATGAAACGGTATTAATAATAAAACTCCCCTGAATTTTACAAAGTTTCAAATAAGATAAAAACAATTAAAAGGACGCTTGAAATCATTTCAAAACCGCAAGAATTAAGTTTTAATACTAACACCAAGTTTGAAATCATTTCAAGAAAATTTCAAAATAATAAATTTTGAAACATTTGCGATAATTTGAAATAGTTTTAAAATAAGTTAAAATAAAATTTTTCTTATCTTTAAAGTGTAACTTATTTTATTTTGAGATTTAAAAGAGAGAACTTTTTAAAATATTTACCACAGGGGCCTGTTCCACAAAAGAACAAGTTACATATTCACAAGTTTATACTTTTTGACACTTGTGAAAAATAGTTACAGTTGTTACTTTCATAGTCACAAGTATCAGGATTTGAGGTTATGGATTCTAAAATTAATAAATCCAACTTTAACGACACTAAAACCAATATGCAATTATTTTGTTAATATTTTAAGGAATAATCAAAGGATATTTGATTTATTATACTAAGTAGAGATTTTAATACATCTATTAAATGAATGGTCTGTTTGTTGACAAACATTGAACATATGTGCTTGTGGACAAAAATGTAAGAGTAAACAAGTCTTGTTGTATCTAGTGAAATTTCACCTATTCACCTACACTAGTTAAAATAGCTAAAATTTTTCACCTAAACCAAGAGTTAGGTAACTTTGATTTTTTTACCTTTGATCCGTTATACTTCATAGTTTCTCATCCATAGCAATGATAAGGCGTTGAAATGACATTTTACAAACAAGTTTTCCACCGTGGTCATCGCATTTAACGCTGATATTAATTAGTAATCTTATTTTTCTTAAAAAATGGGTTTTTGGCCGTTCTTTTCTGCCAGGATTATGCATTTTATTAACAAATTATTGACATAATTGTGCTCTGCCACATTAATTGTCATTTACAACTGCATTAGCTAACGCCTTTGATTGGAACTATGCTGGTAGCTCAGTATCGCCGAGGCCCTTCACCAAAAAAGGCAAAGTTTTTTAAAAATTTGACTAGATTAGAGGGATACAATTAGGCATACCGAGCGCACCATTATGATACAAGTACACTCTTGGAAGACAGGGCCTTCTGGACAAAGCGAGTTCGAGAGTTTTCATGGTGCAGACAGCATGCCTCATTCTATACATCCGTTTCATTAAGGCAAAGGCTTCAATGTCTTCCCCAAGATTCGCCTAGAAGATGTAAAAAAGACTCGCCTGATCCCTGCGAGAGTTTGCTTATGCTGAAGACATTAACTGGCTAGCCGAGTGGATAAAGTGCTCACATCATAACCTGAGGGTCACCTGTTCGAATTGTGACCACGATCGAAACTGAGTCCGGTCGTCATTTGTCATGATAGGGCTATGAATTAAAATTGCTATCCATCAAAGGGTCGCCGATAATACATAAACAGTTGCAACGGCCTTGACGACCATTTTATACTATTTTGAATGTAGTTTCATACACATTTTATAGCTTAACTTTAGAGAAAAAGTTGGTATACATTGAGAGGAACACGGTAAAGCTCGGATGCTTACAATAATTGCGCTTAGAATCAGATTTTTTGGGAGTTGAAGGAGAACAAAATGATATTCAATCGATAATGTAATGATTTTTTTATGAAATACTTATTATGATTTACTTTCAATGTACTTTCCTCTTTTAATCCTAGTAACACAACATTCTAAATGGCAAAGGCAAGTCTACTTATGTATCTAAAGTCAATGGTATAAACGTTTGATAAAGAAATCATCCATTTCAAAATATACTATTTCATATAATAAATCACAGCTGTACTGTATTTCTCATATGTTTATATTTTTGGGTAAGTAAATATGTAAGACTTCAATGGTGAATGGATGAAAATTTGCTGGTTAAAAAAGAAAAACAATTGTGAAAAATAAAATCACAAGTTTATACAGCATTTATACAAACTCACTTGTGAATATGTAACTTGTTATTTCGTGAAATGGGCCCCAGGTAATAATTTTAAGATTAAATTAACACATTTTTTTCTGCAAAATATATAATAATATAGATATTTTAAAATTAAATGTAAACATTTTTAAAATAAATGTTATGTCAATTGTCTAGGATTGCTTATATACAGTCAATATTATTAGGTCTTACCTAAGCAATCCTAATATTCTTGATCCAATGAAATAAATTTCAAACCCGAAGGTTTATCATTAGTCAGGATCTAGGTCGACCAATTTCAAAATAGTAGGCCTATCCACGCGTAGGGTTTCGTTGATTATAAAATAACACTGAATAGACACCGAACATACATTTTAAACATAAATTAGGGACAAAAAATATTGTTTCAAAAACTGGGTTAACCATACTTTCTTTACGGGAAACACGTGGCCGGCAACTGATAACTGAAATGTTTTTGTTGATGTGAAAAACGTTCATTGTCTATTCAGAAATATTTTATAATCAACGAAACCGAAACCCTATGGGTGGATACAACTTTTGAAATTGGTCGACCGAGATCCTGGCTGATAATGAACCTTCAGGTTTGAAATCCGTTTAATTGGATCGATAATTTTATGACATCTAAGGTATATCAATATATCATATTGATAAACCATATAACAAAGGCCATAAAATATAACAAAGACCATACCATATAACCATAAACCATGCCATACCATACCATATATATATATATATATATATATATTGATATATCATATTAATTAAATTTTATGTTTTTTAGGGTGGATTAGCAGGATAAAAACTGTTTTACCGACAATCGACAACTAGCAAATGTACACGGTGGCGCGATCCCAACGGGGCTCTTTCAACTAAGTCAGCATCACTTGGGGGAAGAACTTACTTACTGAAAGTTCCTAATCGAATGTTTGTAGATTCCTCTCAGTGGTGTTGGACTTCGTTGGAAGAGCACGATTTATAATAATTACTAAATAAATCAAATAAATCAGTTTAATAATAAATTAAATGAAGCTTTTCTTCTATTTCACACTTTTAACCCATTCACGTTTCAGTTATATTTGCATTTCACTCAAAATAAACGAACTTCCAATCACTTTAGTATCTTTTAAATGACAATGTCAACAATTCATCCATTTCGTGATTGTAAAATGATTAAATATTTATTTTTTTTGAATTTGGCCAATGCACCGTAGATTTTTAAGAGCGCTTTTGCTGCTTATATGTCTAGAGCTCCAGGCAAAACACAATTAATTTACACTGCTATGCACATTCCATTAGACCCACTGGCTTAGGCGATAGTTCAGTGTTAGGTTATCTTTTTAATAGGTTGATTGTGGGTTAAAACGAATGAGTTATTCTCAATCAATCGAGACTTTTTTAGGTTTATCTCATAAAAATAAATACTCCCAGCCAGAGGCATTCCGTACAGTCAGAGGATCGTACGGGTAAATGAATATAATGTGCCTGGACTCGAGATATTAATGAAAGGAATTGCCAATGATTTATATTCGTAGGCATAATGCAGGGTTTTGTAATAAAATAATCATATATTTAATTTCGTAGGCGATTCTTTGCGTCAAAATTGTGGGCGTCTGGCAAGTCGTAGAAAGATGGGAGAGGGCTCAAATTAAAGGTCTCTAATCCGTGATTGCGGGAAAAATACTAAAATTGCTTGAAATTCACCAGAAAACGAGAAATAACGTAAAATATCTGCATCTGCCATTTAAAAAGCATTGGGGTCTAAAAATGTCTGCTGTGTTTACATAAAACATGTGATGCTGATGCTTGATTCAAAGACATATGCTAGATGTTTATACAGGGATGGGCAAAAGTCTGGAATATATAAAATAACTTTTATATTATTCTGCAGAAAGTGATGAAACCTTACAATTGTGTATCTAGTATAAATAGGAATATTTTGGCGTATTTTCTCAGTTTTTCGCACGATGAGGGAACGGCCCACGCTGGAAGTCTTGAAATTCTTAAATGTAAGCATACCTCGAGTTATACCTCATTGTAAAGATCTTAATTAGTAGATTACAACAGCGCAAACCGCGCCTCAAAAGGTTGATCCAATCAGAAGTTACAGCTCCTCAAAGATTTTAATGTTTGCCATTAAACTCAAGGCTAAAATCAGGGAAAAAAGTCTAATTACTAATAAAGCACTCGGAACGATGTAGTTTGGTTTTAGATACATGTATTTCTCATTAATAAGGATAATTTGACGTATTAAAAAAATTTCCTCTTGACCAGGGGACGACCCGTGATTGAAGTCCAAAAGTTCTTAAGGGTAAGCATACCTCGAGTTATATCTCATTTTAAAGGTCTTAAAGCCAGATATCTAACTCCTGTATGAAGTGGAGCCGGAGGCTCCAACGTGGAGTTTGGAGTTGTCAACGGGAGACCATTTTCTGATTTCATCCTTGCCTATTTTCATATTGGGTAAAAATTTAGCCTCAATCGGAGGCTTTTATAAAAAGTACCCTTTTAATGTCCAATATGTTCTGTTGAACCAGGTGGAAACACGGCAAAGTTTTTTGTGTTAAATGCCACGTATTTCCTTGGGAAATAAATAAAGTGATGCAATCTGTGGTTAACCTTAAGAACTTTTTCAAACCATGTCCATGTGTTTAATTGTTAATAAAGTGAACTGAGTTTGTTTTGAGATCGACGGATAGCGCCACTGTTCCAAAAAATTCAGCCCCAATTTAGACCAATTGATGAGGCAATGAGGGAAAGGGGCGAATTTAAAAATTTCGCCCCATATTTAAAAATTTTCGCTGGTGTTACCTATACCCTTGGAGCAGCCCTGAGTGCAGCACAGAAGCAGCTTTGGTTTAATGTACGTTAAAAAATGTCCATTTTCAGAACACCCAAGTTTATTTTATTTTACAATTAAGAATTGCTCGCCGAGGTTCGTTATTTTTAATTTATTAATTAAAGCTCTGTTTCAAGACGTCCAGTTTTAATTTCATCCAGATAGCAAACTATAGCTCCAATCTAGCCCATTATATGGTACAGTTCCCTTTTCAATCTCAAAGTACAGTCTCAGTATGCATGGATTTGTTAGGATTGATAAAACCTACATCACACTATGAATAGCTTCAGGATTTTGGGTGTAAAAATAAGTTTTTTAATATACTTAATTGAGTTTTATCTAATATTTATAGCACTCTCTATTTTGGAGCGGGAAAAGCAATGGAACCTAGGCACCCTCTACCTATTTATAAACCACCGTTCTAAGAAAGGGGACTACCCTTTCCGACCGGGGAATACGGGAAATTACGATATATTCAAAAAATTACGATAAGAGCTTTATAACACGGGAAATTGTGATAATTCAAATACATTGGCCGAGAAATTTAATGGATCCGGTAATAAAGGAAACCAGTTATAGTAGGCCTACAGTGGCTACACTAATAAAAACTGCATTTTTTGATTGGACTATGGCACTTTCAGTGATCATAGTTGATGCCAAAAGGAAACTTTTCAGTCGGTGAGCCACTTCGAAATCCGTGGCTAACACCAAAATGGCGGCCATTAAAGATGGCCGCCGTGGGCCCCCGCATAATTCTAATATATCGGTTTTATCTTGGCTCCTAACTGACCGATACCTATAAATTTTTCGTTATTTTAAAGCTGATTTAAGGAGGAAACTTTTTTGTATTTATCTTTTAATTGTGAAACCTGTCAGTTCTCTAGAATTTAAAGATAATTAAAAAAAATTTACTTTTTTAATGGGTTTAGTTATTGTAATCATGGAGATATATGGTTATGCCCTGTGAAGAAATCAGTAAGAGAGAGTTGTGCATTTTTCTGACATATTTTATGTACTTAACAACATACTGATGATTAAGCAAATTTTGACCACCGGAAGTGCCTCAATTCCAAGATGGCGTCCAAGATGAGGTCAAAAGCATAAAATATTTAAGAAATTAATGCCATAAGTGATACGAAAGTGACTCATGTGCTATAATACCACTGCCAATAATTGACGGGTGATAAGAGCCTTAATTAGACTTGATATCGTTTTCTGACGCCATCTTGGATCCGCCATATTGGATATCAACTTTATTTTTGTTATTGTAAAGATGGTGTTGTGACACATCATTATGAACTATATTGTTACGCTGATTACAATGCTGAAATCCGCAATATGCTCAAACAAAAATCCATCCCTATACATTTCTTATGGACGTTTCATATTTTCAATATTTTCTTGGATTATTTTTCTTATATCTCTCATGATAATTAAGATATATGTAGTTATATAATCACTTAATCACTTAATCACTTTAATAAGACAGGTACCTCACGGATTTTAAGTTCGTTTTAGTCTTAAAATATTCAGTGAAATACCGGCTTTCATTTGAGATATTAATCATCAGCATCAGGCAAGCTACAGATGAGGTATAAACCTTGATGTAACTTAAAAATCAATGTTTCGGAAATTAGTTTTTGGTCAAATATTTATATCTACGCTTCAAAAATGGTATTTAGTTCATTTCGATCTTAAAATATGCAGTGATACGTCGGCTTTTTAAAAATATTGATACTTAGTGATACGTCGGCTTTAAAAAAAATAATGATACGTAAAATCGGTTGAGTTGTTAACGGATTTTGAGGCTCATTACGATATAAGGATTAGTTATTTTTGAAATTTTATACGCATAATAGTAGATTATAACACAACCCGAACTTGTCCAAATTTAAATGATCACAGTCTCAAACGAAAGCTGATATTTTACCGTACTGAGTCCTTTTAAAGACTTCATAACCCCAGATCTGTCCTACAACTGGAGATATCAGTCTTTACTTAAAAGAAAATGTTTGAAAAATTTAATTTTATGTGGGTTTTAGTACCTCAACTCACATAAAACTCAATCTATTATAATAGTTTATGACTGAAATAAAAGTCAATAATTTACTGAATTAATTAGGACCTTTATGAGTTTTGGGCCCTCTTTGAAACTAGACAAATACTTTAAGAAATGTAAAATTATTCAAATAAAATGAATGTATGTTGAGTGAAATCTCATAAGTAACTTAAACTTTAGTCTGATGTTATTAAGAGTTAACTCCTTGAAAGCTTACGGAAAGCTGACGGGATTTAAGACCAAAATGAACTAAATACCTTATTTAGAACCGGAGGTATTAATATTTGCCTGAAAATAAAATAATAAAAATTTGATTTTTAAGTTACATTAAGCCTTATACCTCATCTGTAACTTGCCTGATGTTGATGATTAACATCTCAAATGAATGCCGGTATTTCACTCAGTATTTTAAGACTAAAACTAGCTACACATCTTGATTATTATTAGAGATATCAGAAAAATAATCCAAGAAAATATGAAACGTCCATAAGAAATGTTTAGGGATGAATTTTTGTTTGAGCATATCTTTTTAACGAACGCATATTTGCAAAAACGGATTTCAGCATTGTAATCAGCGTAACAATATAGTTCATAATGTGTCACAACACCATCTTTACAATAACAAAAATAAAGTTGATATCCAATATGGCGGATCCAAGATGGCGTCAGAAAACGATATCAAGTCTAATTAAGGCTCTTATCACCCGTCAATTATTGGCAGTGGTATTATAGCACATGAGTCATTTTCTTATCACTTATGGCATTAATTTCTTAAATATTTTATGCTTTTGACCTCATCTTGGACGCCATCATGGAATTGAGGCACTTCCGGTGGTCAAAATTTGCTTAATCATCAGTATGTTGTTAAGCACATAAAATATGTCAGAAAAATGCACAACTCTCTCTTACTGATTTCTTCACAGGGCATAACCATATATCTCCATGATTACAATTACTAGACCCATTAAAAAAGTAAATTTTTTTAATTATCTTTAAATTCTAGAGAACTGACAGGTTTCACAATTAAAAGATAAATACAAAAAAGTTTCCTCCTTAAATCAGCTTTAAAATAACGAAAAATTTATAGGTATCGGTCAGTTAGGAGCCAAGATGTAACCGATATATTAGAATTATGCGGGGGCCCACGGCGGCCATCTTTAATGGCCGCCATTTTGGTGTTAGCCACGGATTTCGAAGTGGCTCACCGAATGAAAAGTTTCCTTTTGGCATCAACTATGATCACTGAAAGTGCCATACTCCAATCAAAAAGTGCAGTTTTTCTCCATATCTGGCCATGTACCCGACGTACTATTAGCCGATGTGCTGGAAAATCTTAATCTCCCATTTTTCTTAACGTAAGGGCCAGAGGGGCTTGCCTCTTTTCTCAGAACGAGGTTATAAATTGTACAATTCCAATATATTTGTAAACAAATAATAATAGCATTTTTTTAATTAGGGGGGCAAAGGCCCTTTTACAAATAAAATAAGGGAGCCGCATAGAATTTTTCGCCCAGAAAAATAGAGGATTAGAAAAAAACCGGTGAAAGCCGGAAAAATTAACTGCTGGAACTTGCAGGTATAATTTCCCGCAATTAATTTTAATAAACAGAATGATCAGAAGGGGTAATGATCATTTGCTCAGGAAGCTAAGGGTATAGTTGGAATGGAGCTAGGTTGTAACCAGGATGCTCTGAAACCCTGCGTTGATAATTTTCAGGGAATTTCCCGGGATCCATGTATTTTGATGAGGGGCATCTAGATGCTGGGCATTAAGGTATTGTAGGGATTTATCGGGGAATCAAATTAGGCCAAAATTTTGGGGACTGTTGGCAATTTTCGGGATGTTTCTCCCCAGAAATTTATGTTATCAGACACATTTCTCAAATAAAAATGAATACCTATCAAATACAATCTGTATTAAACTATGCAATTTATGACATTTTTTTCTCTGCTTGTCCCTTTTTCCTTTTTTCCTATGCTATAGATTATTGTCAAATGTATGGCGTGTTGTCTTATTAGGCCTACTTAGCAAACATAATTATTTTAATACAAATTTTTAATACCGGGTGTAAATAATATTCTACTTTGAAGAATTAAAAGGTTGCTGACGCCTTTCGAATGGTCGAGTCTCCTGATCTTAAGTATTCTATACTTTTTTGATAATCATAAAATTATGTTGTACGTGCTGCTATGATTACGATACGTACTTTTTAATTTCAAACAACACAAGTTTGCTACAAGTTGACACAGCTTAATATCTGACTATAAGACCATGCTGTAGAATTCATGACGTCAAACTGAAGTAGGCTGGCTGAGAGTGTGTGTGCCAGTCAAGGCCGTAGCCAATGGGAAGGGGGTCAGGGGGTCAAACACCCCCCCGCAAAATGTTGAAATTGCCTTTAAATTAAAGGTTAGAGGATTATTTTTTTACTTCCTGTAACTGCGGAGCCCAAACCCCCCCCCCACAAAATTTCCTGGCCACGGCTTTGGTGCCAGTCATCAGTTGCTTTCAAATACGTACAGATCTGTTCAGCTCAAGAAGTCCTGTGGGATGCGCATGCGCAGTGAAGATTTTCCCTACCGCGAGCCTCAGTACAGTCAAATTTCGAAATAACTCATCTGTCAAAACATATGATTCTTTGTCTGCAACAATAATTTGTAATGTTGTGATAGGCCATGTGGGCTTTTAAGTTTTCTGTACACAACCGATGAAGGAAAAACAGTGGTGGGGGTATTCTCCATCTCTCTCGCATTTCCACCCCTACAAGACTTCCTGGCTGAATAGATCTGTAAATAAACAAGTTGTAAAAATTTTAACATAAAAAACGTAAATAAACTAGGAATATTTGACGTTTAGTAATAACATTTTAGATCGTTTAGGACATGTTTAGGACGTTTAGTAATAGGCAGGCCCCCCACATCATTTCGTGGGCCCCGTTGCTAAAAGTCACGAAGGGCCCCCCTTAAAGCCGTAGCCAGAAAATGTTTTCGGGGGGGGGGGGTTCGGCCAGGGCCGGCGACAGGATTTCTTACTCGTCAAAAGTGATGACCTTTTTTTTCTTTTTAGCTCACGCTTGTGCTTTTCGACCCGGTTTTGGCTGTTTTACTTGCCTTTTTATTTATCCCCCATCCTTGCGGGCCCCCTCGGCTCACGGGCCCCGGTGCTGTAGCACCGGCAACACCGGCCATGTGGGGGCCCTGGTAATAGGATGTTATTTCCCTGCCTATTTTTGTGAACATGGCGCAGGCGCAGCGCTGGGATCAATGAACTGTTTTTCAATGCGGCTCTGCACAGATACGTAACGGATTCCAGACGAAGAGTTTCACGGAATCCCAGATTTCCCGGGATAATGGGTGGTTTTGCCTACAGTAATCATATTATTCCTGGTAATTAATTAGGTTTTTATTCTGGGCAAAATTGGGGACTTTGGTTCGTTTCCGGGTAAAAAACCAGTTCCTGTTGGCTACACTGCGAAACTTAAAGTCAGCTGTGATTACGTAAATATAAATAAAACAGAAAATTTGAAAAACGTAAACAAGGTAATCTAACCTCTCAATTATGTTATGTGAATGTTCTGTTCTTTTTTTGTGGCGAGTAATTCATCCAGGCCTATTTATAAGTCGTGGATAAAGTGTGTAAGTATGCAGTATTGATATAAGTGGAAAGTTTTAAGACATTTTTAAATATGTGCCTAAGTTTTTTTTAATATCTCCTGTATCTCTAGTTTATATTTTACAGTAAACGAGGAATCTAAATCTAAAACATTACTAATAATTAAATACATATTTATATTACAGGGTATTTTTAGTATAGGAACTCTATCTTCCTTTTTTATTAAATATCTTACAGGCTTCAGTCTGTATACACAGTATTTGGTGGGCCTGAGCATCCTTGCCAAACTAACTTATCAGCCCAATTGGAAAACATAACCTACTAGGCTACTATAAACTATGTCTGGCTATGACTTGTTACGTACTCGAGACATGAAAATTATGAATAATCTTCATTTTGGTCTAGTTATTAAGATTACCAGGCCTTTTGGTTATGTTTGAATCTTGTAACTTCAAGTAATTATGTTAAATATGGCACACTATAAGTATATTTGGGGATACTACTTTACTGCAGTAGCCAAACCGATGACAGCTTGCTTCAAATTCCATCCGACAAACTTATTGCTAAACATTTCTTCACTACTAGAGGAGACTTTGTTTGACGAAGCACTCACTGTAAGCAGGACATTCAGATATTAGCAGATAGAAAAAATATTGCCAAATGGTTCAAGAAGATTGAATTTAATCTATGCCTAGAAACAGCAGAATGCCAGATCCTTGTTTTATTTATTTTCAACCTTAGCCTGTGATATCATACTAAAGCAGGTTTACAATTCCACGCATACAAGTGCCTTATAGTCTCATATCTGGCCACCACAGGACTGGGCTTGGACCAATTAATAAATTAATGATAATTTAAACAAAGGTAATCAATAATATGTAGGTAATAAATAAAGTATAAAACGGTGTTTAAAAGTCTCTTTATTGGGTACGTTATTTAAACCAATTGTTTAGAGGTTAATAGTTTAAATTTGTTGTTTACACACACAGTAGGTAGGCCTTCAATATTTTTTAATAAGTTTCTTAAAGAGGTTGGCGGCCTCTTTTTCACCTTGCATTTGTCACGCCTACATGCACAATGGATCTGTGATTTATGATTTGTAGCACGGATTGGTTTTGTCAATATCTTAAATTATTTGACTTACGTCCAACAATCCTGATTTTTATTCTGGATGTACGCGTTTCAGCCTAGGCCATCATCAGCATCCATAAAAAATATACTTGTACACTAGGTTTCCTGCATTCTTCGCTGTTGTGATGTTATAACTAGCTGCGTCAAGTTTTTAAACAGTTCACACATATTACGGCACACGAACACGGAAGGAAGTCCACCGTGATAACTATCCAGTTCCGCGCCCGCTCCCGAATACGTGCGCACGTTTGTAAATTTCATTGTCTGTTTTATGTGTATTTTTTGTCGTGTTCGTGTGCCGTAATATGTGTGAACTGTTTAAAAACTTGACGCAGCTAGTTATAACATCACAACAGCGAAGAATGCAGGAAACCTAGTGTACAAGTATATTTTTTATGGATGCTGATGATGGCCTAGGCTGAAACGCGTACATCCAGAATAAAAATCAGGATTGTTGGACGTAAGTCAAATAATTTAAGAATGGATCTGTGCATGGACATTACCAATCAATGCAAGAAGAGAGCTGGTAGATTAAAAGAATCAACAGCACTGTTTAAATTTATAATGGCTGCCGGACTCGCAATCACGACTCTGCTGCTGAGGTCACAAAGTCAGTCATGCTGCTTTCTGCACCACTAACTCACACATATAAACAAAAAGTTAGGTAGGCCTAATATACTGTAAGACAGTATCACAGAGCCTATGCTTCTGCAAGCTATGGTAAACTTGTTTCACATTCTCGTTGAAGAAAAGGCGTGGGATAAATCGAGGACTGGCAAAACTGAGGGCTGATATGAGAGACTGTACTACTACTGCACTAAGTTGGGATTTCAGTTCATGAAATCATGGATTCACTTCCTGCTAGGTGTTCATTGGTATTTGTATTGGTTTTCCAATAAGCATTTTTGTAGTAAAGACTACTCCCTTAAATCAGAATGCCACTGGTCAATATTCGTAAATAATAAAAAATAAAATGAATCAAATATTGAGACAAAGTGGATTTTGAAGGCTTTGTAAAAGGAATTTGCAAGAAACTGAATTTCAGCCTAACCTTGTTGAGTTGTATGTTTTGCTGTATGCTTACAATTGCTAGGGGTTTACATAGACTATCTTCTATATTATTAATACGCTACATGAAAACTTTGTTCAGGATAAGGCTTTTTTATTTTAAGACCCCTACATATTAAACATCAAAACACACGTCTCTATTTGCAGATTTGTCTAACGTCTTTAGATTTTTAATTTAGGCAATATAACTCGAAAAAAGTGTGAAAAACTTAATTGAAAATAAAATTTGTTATGACAGAAGCGAAAATGTAAACAAAAAAACATCTGATCAGTTGTGTGGTAACAGATCTAAGCAAAGGTAACAGAATAGCTATCTCCATATGGTCTGTACTGAAATGTGAATGTGGGATTGAGTATAGATATCAAATTAGTTTCAAACTCAGCCCAGCTGTTTTTTAAAGGAACAAGACGACGAAAATTTGTCGTGATCGGACACTTTATATTCTTTTAAAAAAACGTGCTAAGAACGAGACGGCAAAGAAGTGCTTATAGCGGTCAGACACGGCTGGGCAATGTACAACAAGGTGTGCGTGTGCAAGCAGAGGCTTCGTACGCGGAGCTGGATCAATTAGTGGAAAATTTCACTGACAAAAATATCACTAACAAATCCGAGGATTCTACAGCATTCACTTGGTGGGATGGCATTACTATGTCAGAAATGTGGCACGCGACATTTTTAATGAGAAAAAAGAGGAAGAGGCTAAGGATTTTCATACTGCTGCCATAAGGGAAAGTGAATCTACTTACATACCCACAAAGCAATTACATTCAAAGCCTTATTACTGGTACCGATAATCTGAACAGAAACTACAAAGAAAACTTTAGTTCCTACAAATCTGTGCTTGCAATGGCAAGCAAAAGAACTATTAAATTGAAGAAAACAATGGTGGAGAGTTTTTCATGTATAAAGTATACGCAACAATTTATTACTCAATTATAGCACCTTACAACCGTGAGGAAAGCATTCGTTATATGCTCAAATTTGTATCTATGACGGACGTCGAAACTGGTGATCAAGAAAGAATGCTAAGTAAAGCCAACGGCTATTGCAGCAATGAACTCATGAACAGCTTGACTGAACACTTGGTTAAAGTTAATCCCCAAGCGCAAGATTTCAACGTGATGATTTGCGTTCTGAAAAATATTCCAGATGAGCAGCATACACACAACTGGGAATACACATTGTCTGACATCGAAAAGAATATTAGCGTCGATACAACGACTTAACTTAATGATGTTGCTATTATTTTTAGAGCAAACGATAGCGAACCACCAAGTGCGGGCATGACTTGGTGATTCACCCATAAGATCAGCCTCTTAAAAGAGTACATATTCTCCAATTACAATACAGTACCTACTAATTTTGCCTCGACCCAGTGGCTGACCCGTTGCTTTTTCCATAAGGACATGAAGGTTGACATACAGATTTAAAAAAAAAAACTGTAATGAATACGCAAGTGCACAACGAACATTGCTTAAAATGCTGCAATACACATCCTGTCGATTGGCTATCAGAGACACTTTCAGCACGCTGCATCGTTCCAAAAACCAATTTTTAAAATAGATTGCCGACATATTATGTGCGCATAGAAGGCAGACAATCATTTATAATTTAATAATCGTGCGAATTCGCACGGGTTCACCTTGTATAAAATATTTTCAGGATATTTGGGGCAGGTTTGTCATGCACTTTTGAGAACGCAGTGGCCTGGAATGGGCCATGGAACGCAGGTGGACCATGGGCTGTGAGCTGTGTGACCCCTGCGCCTACATAGAGCCCTAGGGACAAGGTGGTTGGAGGGGGGTGGCGAGCATCTGCAGAGGAGATGGTCCCAGGTCACGACCATCAAAATTTAAAATTACTGACAATTATCCAATTAAAAGGAAGTGTAGGTATACACAAACTATGCATATGATTGAAAACACAGTTTCATGTTTTAAAACTGAAGTTTGCTTCTGGGTCTGAGAGTAAAAAAAGTAATAGACAAATAACAAAGGAAGTTTTCTGATAGATCAGATTTCACCTTGATTAACTTAATATAACAAACATTGAATTTGTACGCATTTGCAACTTATTGCCGTCTCTTTAGTTGCACCTGTTAACAATTCAAGAATGAACCAGTTGCTGCAGTACCATATTACATGTTTTCATGTATTTTGAAGGGCCAAAGATTGTCAAAAGAAATGGTCTGACCTTTTATATATTACAAACTTCACCTGTCAGTAAGTTTGAATAAAAATTCTTGAAAATATTCAACATAAATATCTCATCGATATAACATAAAACAGTCTTACTTAAATAAATGATCTCAAAACAGTATTTAAACTAGTTTTCAGTGACTATTGTGCAAAATTAAGCTGGAATGCGGAGCAACCGTGGTTGTTGCTAACTACACATAACTGCTTCAAATCTCTCCAATTAAACCGCTGAAGATAAATTCAAAATCTATTTAATCAATTTCATTTCATTTTTAAGTGTTCAGTGAAGCCAATTTATCAATTTAACATCAAAAGATCTCAAATACAAATTATTTTCAGCTGTTTAATTATAGAGACTAGTACAGTTCTCGCAAATTTGAGTAAGCACCAGCCACGCTTGCGCCAAATTCTACTTGGCAAGGCTTAATTTTGCTATTAAAAATCATTGAAAACTAATCTAAATAAATACTGCTTTGCGATTATTTATTTAAAATCTTTTTATGTTATATTAATAAGATGTTTAGGCCTACGTTGAACATTTTCAAGAGTTTGTTTTCAACTCTATTGACGGATAAAGTTTTTATCAAGAAAAAAGTCAGACTCTGTTCTTTTACTGTATGCTTAGCATGCGGCTACCAAAAACACCTTTTGGCTCTTCAAAATACATGAAAACATAAAATTATACCGTTGTGATAGATTTTTCTCGGTTCGTTAGTTATTTTTCTCTATTTTTGTTTGGGTTTCATCCCAATTATGTTTCTTTTACTCTAAGAAATACTGAAAAACTAGGCAAACTCGGAAAACGGCCTGTGCATGTCCTTTTGAGGCCATAATTTTGATAATATTTTACCAATTGGAATAAAATTCTTGGCGTATAAGGTTGCAACTTTTAGGACATATTGCGATAGAACATATAGGCTTTTCAAGCCTCTCAAAACACATTTTTTAGGAATTAGACTTTCTCTTGGAATTAAAAAGGAAATTTGGTTTTTCAAATATGAAATTAAAACTATTAACTTTAGAAAGAAATGTTAATAGTTCTTACCTGTAGTCTAATATGTTAGAACATGTTCTAACATGTTAGACTACATTAGAACATGTAGTCTTCAGAGTAAAACTATTAACACAAAAAGTTTTATTTTAGAAAAAACTTTCAAACAAAAAATTTTATCAAGATCGGAATACTATTACCGGATTAGAGCAATTAATGAATTTAATGGTGGCCATCTTTAATGGCTGATATTTTCACAGAGCCGAAAATACTGAAACTGACATGGGAAAAAATTTTATTCATAGTATTGATAGAAATATTTCCCTTGATATTGATTTGAAACCACTGCTGACAGTTGCTAGGTGGTAAATAATTCATTGTAACAGGGTATCAATTTTCAGTCGTCATCTTGGTTCCGCCATATTGGATACAAGCTAATTTTAAAATATGAATGTAGTGTTGTGACAATCATTACAGACTAAATTTTTACGCTAATAACAATGCCGCCATCCGTATTTGAAAATATTGCTGTGTTCTCGAGATACAGTCAAATAAATATTCTTCCCTGTACATTTTTCTTATAGGCGTTTCCAAAGTAAACTATTTTTTTGATTTGTTTTTCTTATATCCCTGGTTATAATTACAGTATGAACTTTGTCTTGGTCTTAAAAGATTCAGTGATTTAATGGCTTTAATTTGAATCATTTAAATACGACTAGTCTGAGATGAGTTATAAAGCCAGTTTCAACAGAAAATGTTTTTTTTTCAAAATTTATGTTACTTAGGGATTTTTATTTCAGGTTCCAAGTATTTCCCTACATTCGTTCTGGTCTTAAAAACTCAAGTGATCTTTAACTTTCATTTGAGCCATTATTAATTATAAGCTAATTCAACTGTGTAAAATCCACTCTGGCACCTGCTATATTTTTGTTCAGTGTATCAAATACTAGAATCAGACATGAAGTTTGAGCCAGACCCTACTTCAAGGTCACATGGCTCGGTGACCGGACTATATAGTTCACACCAAATTTCTTTTTCACTTCCTTGGCAATGGCTGAACATATTTAATATAAAAAAATAGAGGAAAAATGTGTTGAAAATTATCAATTGCACCACCTTAAGTCTAAGGTCGCAGAGAAATGAATTGCCGTGTGGTTTCTTGAGTTACTTACCTACTTTTTGGTGACTCACCCATCATTTCCACTGACTTTTACTGGTCTCCCTATTCAGAAACTCACAAAACAACTAGCCAGTTTCTTGGAATGTTTCCATACTGTTTTCAAGTGTTTTATGTTATAAGATATTGTTTTATTTTCTATATAATTTTTCAGCACATTTGAATCCTGAATTGTATATGTTTTGAGATATGATATCTGACAATTTTTTTATAACTTATAATGTAAACAAACAAGCCTTCTGTAAAGCTAATAGCACCAGTTATCTTAGGAAATGGATGGCCATTGATCAATTGAGGATATTTGTTATTTGGGAGCCAACCAATACTCTGTATCCAATGAAAAAACTGAATTTAGGACTAAACATCACATTTAGAAATATTTAGATTATGATTTACTCAAGTACTGCAGTGAACAGGTCAGACACCTCTGCAGTACCTGTCCGAACTGTTGAATGACTTACAATGAAGGTTTTTGGTAGCTATTGGATGAAATTTACTTAGAACCATGTCGTAAGAGACTGGTCCTGGCATGTGAGGAAGAGACTGATTAACATGTCTAAATATAACAACGACTTAAGAGCTGGGAGCAGAATACTGAGAACTTTAGGCTGCAAAATTCATTCCACCGGTTCATGTTTGGAATGGGGCGGCCAGGTGAGGATCACTCTCCTCTTTGAACTTTTGAACCTTATTTTGAACCAACATTGTGATGGGGCCAATCAGGGCTTGGATGAGTGTGTATGGAACTCAAAATACTGTGTGGAGTTAATGAGAATTTTATAAAACATGTTAGTCTAGGACTTTTAGGATATTTAACCTAAAAAATCCTGGCCAAGTTGAAACTTCACACAGATGTTAAGTAAACCTCTCTAAATAATTTTCAAAAGTCCCTAAAAATCCCTACTATGCTTCAGCCGCCATCTTGGAAAAAAACCACTTCGGGTCCATGTCCCTATACTCCTTCTTATAAGAACTCCTCAAGAACAAAAGCTGTCTGTATAACGGATTATCCAACGAGAATCGTTTATAATACAGTATTATTCATTTCCTGCTGATCACGTCCGGTTAAACCGTCGATAAAAATCATTCGGTTAAAAAGATGTCACTTTCATGGAGCGTGGTCCAGTTAAACCGATGTTTGGTCAAATTTTATCTTGATAAGAGAGCATCTACCATACACTTAACACAAAAATCTTAAGAGATACCTACAAAAAAATTCTATATGGAATTTTTGTAGAGGGTAAAATATGGAATAAAGTATAAACTAGGGGTCCCATGCGCAAATTGCGCATTTTAATATTGTGTTTGTTAGTGAGAAACTGTAACCTAAAATTCAAAAAATTTAATCACCTTCTTAAAATTCACAATTAATAAAAATCCTGTTTAAACCTGTGTTAACCTGTTTAAACTTGAAATTGAAATGTTAATTCTTGAAGAAACTTAGCTGAAAAACATACACACACATTGTCCATCGTCACAACACTATGTATTTGAATTTGATTGTCTTCTGGAAATAACTCCGCTCAACAGTAGGATAACGCATTTGTTTTTCACGTTTGCCCATACATAATCTTGAAGTCGCTGGAAGTGTATAGGTGGTACAATGTCGCTCTACTGTTCAATCTTTGACTCTTATCAGTTATCTGTTCTTGCCGAAGGTTACGCATATTTTCCCTGATCTCTCTAATCATGTCTTCTCTGTTTTCTCTTTGTATTCTTCTGTTTTCTATTTCAGGATTCATAAATCGTCTTCCATCAGGCCTAACGAATAACTTAATAGTTTCCTTTTACAGTTATAAATTTACTTCCTATCTGGAAAAAAAAACTTTGAACATTCAAGAAAAACATCGTCATATGAAAATGAAAACAATATGAATGTTTGTTTGAAATTCTGTACATGAATAAAATTAATAATTTACAATGTCAACATACACATCAATAAGTGATTTACCGACCGAATCAATATTTGAAAATGACTGTTCACTGTTCATAAGTTGTTTCTTCTCTTATTTACATTTTCAGTATATCTATTTTTGTTTACAATGCCACTGGTTGACAATTCGTCTGAAGGTAATCAGCTGTTAAATTATGATGTACATTTAGCAAGTTGGTCAGCACTGGAGCGTTGAAAGCGCTCTCTATAAATAAATTAAAGCCTTGGGGGTCGAAGCCGAAAAAGAAATACCTATTTCAACTATCTGTCGCAGGTGTGCTACATTATAAGCTTTAAAATGACACCTCAATCGTAAAAATCGGTTAAGTAGGACGGCTGAAAAAGGGATCTAAGAGAAAAAAAACCTTATTGTATTAAGTATATAGATATGTACTTGACACTGTTGACAATAACTTCTGATATTGTTAAATTTTTTGAATTGTTGTGTTTTGGACACCCCTTCCATAAGGAATACTTGTAAAATTTGATCTAAAATTCATTCCAATGGGGTGAAGACCTTTGATTTTAATGAATAATAAATTGTATTTATGGAATCCTGATAAAAATTGCAGTTATTTTACACCTCAATCATTAAACTTTGACACATTAAAGCCCTTGGCAAGCTCTCAAAAATGATTCCTTATGGTTATAGTTTTACAAATTCCTTAAGGAATACCTTTTTTGTGAGCTCAAGGACACCTTCATTGTCCTACACATCATCAAAAGTTCCAGTACATATTTATACTCAATTTATTCTAGATTTTTTCCGCTACAAAAACACCACTTACACTTCCTTTGTATGTTCTATGGTTTTTGTGTTGTTGGACCGGAAATTGTTTTTTCAAGATGGTGCCAGGAGCAGAACTGGGATTTCCAAGGACTTTCAGTATTTTAATTATGGAGATTTACTTAACATCTGAGTGAAGTTTCAACTTCGTTAGAATTTATTTGGAATTTTTTTTGCTTGAAATCAATTAATTAAGTAATTCCATGTCAAAATAATCTTGAGTTCTGTATCAAAAGACTCTCAATCTGAAGAGAAATGTATAATTTATTTGATTCCCAATGTGTTTATTGGCTTATATTGCAATCTGATTTTAGGTCACATCTTTAAATAAGTAAACTTGGGTTAAATCTTTAACAAGCCAACATTACGCCTTAGATTTGATTTAAATTTCTCTCACAACCCCTGTTTTAGGTTAATTGTTTTTCTGAGACTCCGGATTTTGGATAAATTTATGATATTTTCTTTATAAGGTTAAAATAATACAAATTGAAGAAACATTTGCTACAATACTGTTTAATTCACAACCTGTAGTTTCACAGTGATTTACTCTACTACAGTCATGTGGAAACTATTAGGAAAAGCTAATATGAAGAAAATTCAATAAATACAAATTTAAACCATATAATTTTAATTATATCAGACATTACAAGGCAATATATCAAGCAACAACAGCCTCTTTTGAGCATATAACCAAACCAATAATAGACACTAAATAGAGGTTCTCTTAAAGCTACTCTAGAATACTGGCCACAACTCAGACTGTTTATAATTGGGCGCCAAACAACTCAAAGTGACTGTTTATAACTGGGTGCCAAAACTAATTCCATTTCATTATTGATATTAAAATGATAATGAATGGTAATTTTAACAAGAATTGTAGGTAGTGAGCATCATGTTGACGCTTGAGTTTGAAGTTTCGGCAGAGGAGGGGAGGAAATCAATGTGATTACGCTACAAGTCTGGTAGCTAAAAATTACCCAACCAAAACAAAGATTAGGTTAATATTGGTAGCAATGTTATGCTTTTTGAATTACAATCAATAAACAGGTGAAATGTTTTTGGTTTAGCATGTAATACATGATTGACACAAAAATATGTAGTTGAATCAATTAATTGAGCATCTGTTATTTTGTTATCTGTTATTATTTCTTTCCCCTCCTCTAAAAATCCAAATTCATCCGGTTTTGTTTGTTAATACCCAAGCTCCATTATGACCCTCACTATGGTACCTATACAAGCTTATGCAAGAAGAAGCAAGTCATATGAAGTACATTTTACAATAGTTGATAACTTACAATGTAAAAACTGAGTTGCTATCACATAAGCTAATTAATTTGACAAGTAATTAAAATAACCATCATATACTAATGAGTCACTTAAGTACAGCAACAAATTATTCCCTTTCCAATCTACATACTTCAGTTTCTACAAGCTTTTTGTAAGCAACTGCTTTCATACATTATTTCTTAAGTAGGCTATAGAAAACCGTTTCCTCACAACTCTTTTGACACGTCACTGGGAAAAGTTAACTAGTTTCATTTTGGTCACCTCTTCCATCCTCAGCTCAATTATATTTCAAAAACTTGTCTATTACAATGTTTATAATAACTATCAATTAAAATTTATAGTGGCTAATGACTCCAGGAGGCTCTGAACTCTAAGAGAAGCCCTATTGCAACGTCAATAGAAAGATAATCAAAGTTTGTTACAAAGTATTATTAGTTTGCGACTAAAAACAAACTCTGCATAAAAAAATATATCTTCTTATATTTTGTTTTGGTAAATGTAATAAATAAATTTTAGTCGATTTTTAAGTTGGTTGAAATATATTTTCTGATTATTTACTGATCAAATACATGAGACATATTCAGTTTTAAAGTGTTCTCACTTTTACAAACTGTATACAAAGTATGCTTTACAGCCCTTAAAACATCAGGCCTATCAGACCTTAATATTACTTTGGAACTGGAACGAACGATAACTGTGCAACAAAGAACTTATAAGTATTAAACATTAACATGATTTTTAGAGAAAGTGTATTTTTATTTAAATCAAAAATACAACCAGCCAGTTTTTGGAAATTCTCTAGTCTATAATCCAAACTATGGTAGGTTGTATTACTGTATAAATTATGTTCTATTACAGTATCATAATCAGTATTCTAATTGTATTTTAGACTTTATGATTTAGACCTCCATTTGCTCTCAAAATTTATCCTGTGTATTAAATGCATATTCTCTGAGTTATTCTGTTAAATTGATTATTATTTGTGTATTTAACATTATTATAACACTTATGTAACCAAAGATGACTTTTTTAAAGTTTTTTTTTTAAGTTGAATAACTTATTTTTAATGAGATTTTATTGATTAACAACCCCAGGTTTTTGGTGTGTTATTAATTGTAATTATCTCTTTCCTCCCCAGGCATAAAAATCAACTCCTCTAGGATACGATTTAACCATCAATGGCCATGCAAAACCACCTTGAAAAATAATTCTTGTTATGTCCTTGTTCTTTTTCATGTTATTGTTCGATCGTTTACCCCTATTTAGATTATTTTCTTTAATCATGCTGAAAACAATGTCAATATTTCTTTTTCCCCTCTTTTGGTCCTCATTGGATAAGCTAAGATCAGGCTGATGTATGGAATTTTCCATCATGTTAACAAATGGCTTTCCTTGATTTAATGATATAAATTCTTCTAAATCATCCTGATAATGTTTTTGTTCACTTCTTTTACCTCCCCAGCTAGAAAATGCGGGTCTTCTTTTGCCATTAGACAACAGCATTTTTGGTACTTTTTTTTCGTACCAAGTAGGGAATATTAGACTTCGCTTTCCAACCGAATATTCTTCAAAATCTTGTTCTGGTTGATTTTTGTGGTAAAATGCATTTTTATTTTCATCAGTGTCATGTCTGTTATCTCTAAAATCATTAAAGTAATCTTCAATTATTTCATCCTGGATTTTTGAGTTTGCATCATGATTTACATTCATCTCAGTTAAAGAATATTTTGTGTCTTTAGGAGTATCTTGAATTTGTTCTTTTGTATCCAATGAACTCTTTACTGCTAATGGATAGTTATATTCTTGTTCTCTTCTACTTTGAAGGTTGTTAGTACTTAGAAATTCACCTAGTCTTTGCTTATTGTTGCTGTTTGGTGTGAAAGCTTTGTTTTCTACAGAGTATTTTTCAGGATAACCGACGATACCATACGATAGGTCTTTTGATTTATCCCCTGTAGTTGTAAAAGGGTTATATCGTCTTTGCTGTTCCTTATTCTCATTTTCATATTTGGTAAAATTTTTCTTAGTCTCAGGTTTTAACGTCTTCCCTTTATAACTTTCAGTGTTTTTGTCTGAATTTTGAATGTTTTTATTCAAATGTTGATTAGTGTATTGCTTTATATTTACATGAGTTTTTTCACAGGTATTTTGTCCAGGGGAGGATTCTTGATCATTCTGACAAATGTTTATTTTTTTTCTGTCCATAAATTTGTTGAAGTCACCGGTAATCTCTCGCTGTGAGTGAGGAATCAGTTTTCTATATATTTCCCGTTCATCAGTGTCATCTTCATCAGCGTTCATCAGTGTCATCCTTTTCTCTCCCGATTCCGGAATATCTGTTAGTTCAGTTAGGTTCTTAATTAGATCCACAATAACACTCTGAATTAGACTGAATTCCTTATAAGCTTTTGTGATTTCTTCAAAATTTTTAAAATCACTGATTAATTTATTTCCTAACATATGAGAAATCAGTTGTTTGTAAATTGTTTCCTCTTTCCAGGTACAATCACAGTCAGGGCATTCTCTTTTGATCAACAATATCAAGTCCTCTGGTTGAAACCAATTATTGTTTATGAATTTCTCTTCCTTAAGTATTCTTAATTTTACACAGATATTTCTACATCTACTTTGATAAATCATACAACTATTTTCTACAAAATCTAAAGCTTCTTTTCCTTCCATGCTATAGCTTCTCTTGCCTCCCCAACTGTTAAATGCAGCAGCCCTTTTTCCAGCCCAGCTGTTAAATGCTGGATACCGTTTTTGGTTTTGTTCTGCAATTCTAGTTCGAAAAATTCCAGGCTGAAAAACCGAATCATAGTCTGATTTTTTAACATACATTTTTATTGGTTTTGAATTTCTTTTGCCTCCCCAGCTGGAAAATGCCGGATGTTTTGCTCGCTTATTTAATGGAATCGTTAAACTATCATCATTTACAAAATTTAATTTTTTTACCTGAAGATTTTCTGGTAATAAATAGGTCTTTTCATAGTCATCTGGTGCATCACTAATTTGCTCATCATAATTATCAACATTTTTTTCCAGCAACTTGTTCCTTTTACCTCCCCATGAGTGAAATCTTTGTTGTCTTTTCCTTTGATCATCATCTCTGGTATTCTTTTTTACTAAGTCAATTTTAGAACCATAGTTAAAAAATTTGAGTGCCTCTCTTTGGTAGTTCTTTTCATTGTCTTCAAACTCAATCGCATCATCATAAGGATTATTCAAATAATAGTTTTGTGTATCACCCGAGGCAAAGCTTACTGTGACAAGGAGCAACCACCAAAGCACCATCCTGAAACAAAAATTACATAGATTATTTTCCCATTGCTAAAGTGCATTTTATTTCCTTTATGTCACAAACAGGAATAATATATTACTCTGATGCAGCTTGGCTTGCAATACTGCAATCAGTGGTTGATCTTAAGAACTACAGGGTGTTTTTTTTTAAACGCAACCCATATTTAAGATTGAATAATGCACATATGAATGTGTAATGAGGATTGTTTTATTCCTCTTTATATTTTATACAACCTATTATTTAAGTTTGATCACATTTAAGTTACATTATGTGTTTAAACAGTCCGTCATTGGCATTTGTATAAAGTTATGCTCTCTCCATCAAATTCCCGAACATGTGTTGCAAGGTACCTCTTTAAATTTCTTGCATTGAATTTGTTACGTTTGTTTTGAGGTGCTGAATATATCGTGAATTGTTTTCGTAGAATAATACTACTCAACATGTCTGTGGCAAATTTCATTCAGATCGGACCATTTTTACGCGAGTTATCGTGCTTAAATGCACACATTACAAACACAACCCAAAACTTGATTTTATCGGTGAAGGATTATTTCCCCCCAATATCCCTGATTTGACGCCACTATATTTTGATTTTCTTTGGGGATACATACAAAGTAAGGTCTATAAAAACAAGTCACAGCATATTCAGTACCCCCAAAAGAAACAAAACAAATGTAATGCAAAGAGGTACCTAGCAACTCGGTTCGGGAATTTGATAGAGAGAGCATAACTTCATACAAATGCCACTGGCGGATTTTTTGAGCACATAAAGTGAACTAAATGTGATCAAATTAAAATAATAGAGTGTATAAAATGTAAAGAACCATAAAACAATACTTATTTCATATTTATATGTGAATTATTCAATCTTAAAAATGGGTTGCGTTTTAAAAAAAAACACCCTGTATTTTGAAATACGTTAACATGTTTAGCTGTAAATAAAATGAATTAAGTTTAATCTGGTGTCTATGGATAGCGCCACTATTCCAAAGTTTCAGTCCTTTACTGTACTCAAGTAAGCTCTTTCATGGAATTCTGAGGTGTATTGAAAAATCTACCTAAAAATGTCTTTAATTTCACATCCAAGACTTAAAAATCTGTTCAGTTATCAAGTTATGACTCCCAAAAAGAAATATATATATATATATATATATATATATATATATATATATATATGACCCGCCAGGGGAAAAGGGACCTTATCTCCCCAGACAAAATTTTACAGGGCAGCAAGTTTTAGAGGATAGGGTCAAAAAAACACATTTTCTAACTTTCATTGTTTTTTAATGTTTATTTGTTTCCAATCAACCTTTGGACCATCTTACGCCTGAATTTGACTTTTAACATGGTTAAATTTTTTTTTCGAAACCCTTGCAATCTGAAGAACAAGGACCTTGACTTCCCCGTTGCTATTCCAAAGCTTTGCAGTTAAGAAAATCCGAGAGTTCTGTGAGGAAAAATGTAGGACTTGCTAAGCCCCTATCCAGGAATCATATCATGAAAATATACAGGATCTTCCAAAAGAAGTAATCGACGACGTAGCTCCTGGTCCAAGTGAAGTTTCTTAACAAACAAAATTGTACTAGAAGGTCAACAAATAAGAAAGTAAAAACTTAAGACACCTATTTAATGCCATATTTTGTTAATATTTCTATAATAAATTCTTATTTGAGTATACAATTAAAATTAACTTTTGTTTTTATCATGTAACAAGACACTTTGTCTTTACAACGTTGTGTTTTTATTTTATTACTTATATCTATTTCAACAACATTTGACAAAAACATACAAACATTTGACATTTGAAAAATACAATAAGTTGACACAAATTCAATGATGGATTCATATTCTGCTTTAAATTTCTGACAAAATGATATATAAAACATAACCAATAAAGTAAGTAGTCACAAAGAAATTCAGGTTAGAAATTTGCAAAACTTTAGACCTCGATTTCTTAAAACTGATGTTTTTAATATTTCAAATTCAAACATTTATAACTCAGGCATTTTTTAAGATATCTTGAAAACTCTTTCACCAGTTTTTATGGTGTTTAATGCAGATTATAACGATATACCAATAACTCAATTTCGAAAAAATTGAAGTTAAGGTCCCTTTTCCCTTGGAGGTCACATATATAAAATATTTTTCCGTATAGAGAAAACAATTTTTTCTATCTCTTCCATCAAACAACAATTTTAGGAACCAGAGTATTTGCTTCACTCTCTTTCAACCCCCTCGAAAAATTAGATGTAGAAAATTGAAAGTCAAATAACAATAATGGTTGCCACAAATCTTGGAGAATGAATCAAATATATTCTACTATGTTAAGGGAAAAAGTTTATTGAATTTATGCTCAAACACAATAAGTATTTTACAAGTATAAAATTAGATGTTTTTGAAAAGCATGTCCCCCTCCCCACGACCATCTAACTTAAGGCCATCCGCCAAGTTGATGACCCTTTTAGTTGAGAGTTAATTGATGATAGTTAGTAGTCAGCTTCTTCTTTTGATGAATACTGTTATTTACTGATCCATCAAATATCCAGTCAAATCATATTTAATAAACTTTAAGGGACTATTATTATAAAACTTAAACAAATATGGATATAACTTTCTTCAAATAAAAAACTTGACAAGGTACAATAAAACAGTCAAATTGCCAAGGTATTTCTTAGTTTTTGATCGATTTTTTTCAAATTGCATTGCATGAGTTTTCTTTTGGATGGGGTACAGTTCATGCCTTTTATCTTGAGCTGTGGGAATTGTTTACACCTGAAGCAGTTGGAGTGGATCGAAAGTCATCAGAACACCACAGCTGATCCCCAAAGTTCTACTGAAGTAGAGTGTACAAAATAGGGTGGCGGCAAAAATTGCAAACTCATCAAATTTTCTGCTAAACATTAGCTGAATTTACTAAATTAAATGTTTTTGTTGACCTGTCAAAACTTTGTTCACGTTTTTCAGGGCCTTTTATGTGTAAATTTATGTTAACTGTAACATATGATCATATGAGTTGATTAACTACGCAAACAAATAATAAACAATAATTTTACCCACTCACCCACTTGCTCTATTTGGTGCCCGCAATTATAGCTTTATAGGTTAACATTTTCTAACAGCTCTTTTATTATATCTTTTGTTTTGTAAACAAACAAAGTTATTGTTTGTTGAAATTGATTTTTACTCTGTTTTAGCGAATTTCCCCCTATAGGGAAGTAGCTATTACCGTAGGTGGCATGGTGAGACTTAAGCCCGGGACCATGTTATTTTTTCATTTTGAGGTCCCTAGACCCCAAAAACACCGTTCGTTCATTTTCATATATATATATATATATATATATATATATACACCTGTCCATAGGCGCGATAACTTTTGTAAAAAAGGTCCGATCTTAATGAAATCTGGAACAAATGTGTAAAGCGTCATTCATGACTTCGAGTTCGAAAATCAGCAAAATTGGTTTACTCTAAGAAGATTTTTTGACAAAATAAAATTTATTTTCAAGATTTACTACCTTTTCACTAATTATTTTTAAATTTAATTGTCAAAATTGAATTCAGCTTAAAAAAACAAACAATTTAGCATTTTGAATTATTATTCTACGTCAATCCGTTGCTTAAATATTGAATGATAATTGGATGTGCTAAACACAGTACGTTGTCCAATATTATTTTTAATTTTTCCCTCCAAAAAGTATAGTTACCCTGATTTAAGACATTAAAAAATACAATTCTGAACATATGATTATATTTTCAGGTGATGGAATATTTTACTTGTGTTTATTTTGAATAGTTAGAGTTCGCATTAATCAAGATTTTGCAGAAAATATATACTATATCAAAAAATACAAATTATTTTTAAATTTAATAAAGAAAGTATGAATATTTGGAAAGGGGGTATGTTTTGTCTAAACTGCCTGAAAATGTATCATAATATATGGTATGTTTACAATGATGAGGATTGATAATATGTTCTATTGAAATTGGCTAGAGATGTTGGTCTGTTGCAACAGGGATGTTTTAGTTATAGAACTGACCATATGATTGAATTGAATTTTTTCATGAGATTGAATTATTTGTTTGAGTGTTTTTAATTAATTGATTTTATGTTTGTTGACATTTATGTACTAAATCAAGATTACAGTTAAATTAAAAGACTAAGAACTATATAAAATACAAAAGTGTATGTATTACAAATGAAAACCAATGTGGTCTCTTTGTTAATTTTCCTCATATCTAAGGCTCATGAATGATTAAATATACGTTTCTAGTATATTATTTACTTAACATATTCAAACAATACTTTCCTTCAAATAAATTGAACGCTCATATATACAAAATAAATCCTGTGGAAATTCGCTGAGTATGCAGGTCTGCTGCGACGGGGTATTTTGTCCCAGATCATTGAGGAATTTTAAGTTTTACTTCAGTTATTTCACAGTGAAATCAAGGAAAAACAAAATGGAAGCAGGAAAAAGGTGAATCTGTTAGACTTGATTGTTTATGTATATGGCCCAAAAATGATACTTGCTCAAGCACAATGTTTATTATATATTTTGGTTGATGAAAAAATTATTGAAATAAAACAGATAATAAGCTGGAAATGGAAAGAGCTACAAATTTTATTTTATATTTTTATACAAAGCCGTAGCCAGGACATTTTTTCGGGGGGGGGGGGGGGGGGGGGTTTGGACAGGGCCGGCGGGTGAATTTCCGGCTCGACAAAAGTGGTGACCTTTTTTTTACTCGCGTGTGTGCTTTTCGATGCCTTTATCGTCATTTTGAACCCTTTTCAACTGTTTCCAGGCCCCTCTACGTTTACTCGGGGGTTTTTAGGGGGAGTTTCGACTATTTCGGGGGGGGGGGGGGTTCTGACCCCCTAACCCCCCCCCCCATTGGCTACGGCCTTGTTTTTATATGTACTAGCCTATGGTTCTTAAGAGGACTGGTTTTTATTGCTACTGTGTGCCTGTGGCTGCGATCCTCAAACCAGGAGAGCTTAAAGAAACAAGTACTTAATTTTAAAGTGGAGTTTTAGGTGTCAGTTTGTGATTGAAGTACAGTTCCAGACTCTTAATAGAGATGGTGGCACAAAGAGATATTTCCAAATTTTGCAATTTAATAAGTTGTTAGTTCGCAGAAAATTTAATTACCGCTAAGATTTTTTACTGTCTTGCTAATTTTTACATATTTATACAATTTTATAATGCTGTAATTCAGCCAAAGCCAATATAAACAACAAAATTAGAAAACACTAATATAAAAACCAGTTTAAACAACAATAAAAGAAAAAGATGAAAACATTTGTACATAAATAAAACATATCAATATTGTTATTATTTTGCTTTACTCGACAATACAGATTGTAAAAATTGAACTAAAAGGCTTACAGGAGGGTCCTAAATAGTATATTTCACACCAGGGTTGAAAGTTTCTGTTACCAGACCTACAGTCTCGTGGGGAGTTTCGATCAAGGCACAGAATAACACTTTAGGCTTGAGTTTTGAATATTTTAGCAAATTTCCTTAAAGGAATAAGCTATTAAAACATTTTAAATTCGCTGAGTATGCAAGTCTGCTGCACCGGGAATATTTAATCATACTTCAATACTAGTGAATTAAATATAATTTTAAAAAATCTGTTGATACTCAGTTACATTTTTACAATGCAATAGTAATGGCAGCCGTAACTAATTCAACTATTGTGAACAGCTTATTATTTCTTATAAGTAGACTCTTAGCGATACAGTACACCTTGGATGATACGGATGAATGTGGCATAACACCGATCCTGACAACAAAAAATCTGGATAATCTGAGGTCATTACAATATTGCCTATATAGCGATTGCGTACCTTAGCCCGTGCTAAATTGATGCTGCAAACGGCGTACCAAGACTGTACAACATGTTAGTCTTTCAAATTTTATGGGAGTTTAATTTTGAAACAAATTTAAGAACTAAACTTCATATTAAGTATACGAATATAATGTTAACTTTTACCGTACTTACGGTTTAGGTTTGGAATAAAACGCCGGATTAAATTATTTAATTTATTAAGATTAAGTAATCATAACCCAAAATAACTCAAACTTGAATAATCATTACGAAACTTAAAGTAACTCAAAACTTAGTACAGTAACTCTTCTTAAGAAATAACAAAACACATCAAATGACAGCAATAAACTAACTTGCAAAATTGTAGTAGGCTATGGCTTTGTTGATCAGTGCTGGCGCCCCAAGTAACAATCCAGAAAACTGCGTTCACGAAAATGCTGTAATGTACTATTTAGGTGTGCGATTCCTTCAATTATTGTGATTCCAAATGCGTACACTAATGTATTAAATTTGAATTTTCCTTTTAGAGGGCACATTTCACCCGTGAACTCGCTAAAATTATATTTTTGCTGTGATTTAAATTTTTTAATTTCTCGGAGGGACCGATCCGGATAATGTGGGGTCCGGATAATGCGAGGTGTTCTGTACTTTAGTGTGAGGAATCAATAAAGTATTAAGAGTACTGGAAAAATCTCAGCCTTGGCCGAGAAAGTGTTACTTTCCGTACTCACAGCTGATATAACCATTTCCTAAACTATGTGATGAAAAATAAATTTTGATTCCCAGTGAAACACTTGAAAGGGTGCTAGTTTGAAAGCAGAATAGCAGAATAGCCATTTAATTTCTAAAATTTTTTTTTTTTAACTAGGCTTTCATTTAAATTCTTGCTTGTCTTTCACTCTATTGATATTTGTGTAATAGGCCATTCAAAAATTACATAGCTGTTCGGCCGGTTTTTGACCACTATTATAATCATTATATTGCCGTAATTTTTCTGTCAAGCTCAGATTTATGTATACTTTTTATGACGAGGCCTACTTATTTTAGATAGGGGGTCATCCCTAAATTAAGTAACACGAAAATTTGTCTTTTCAAACCCCCCTCCTGCCAAATTGTATCAGATTTGTTGTGATGACTAAAAAA